>CALNHX010009623.1:0-48050 GCA_940337035.1 Agriotes lineatus | reverse complement strand
AAATAATTATGAAAAATGCCATTTTCTATCTAAATATAAAATTTTAGCTCAAAATTTTTGAAAAAAATCGAAATTTTTAAAACATGTAAAAAATAAAGAAAAAATTCCCCATTTAGACAACTGCAGAAAAACATTCACAGCATTTTTGCAAGTAATTTATTAACAGGGCTAGATTTCATTCTTTAGAAGCCATTTACATAGATATTAGGGAGTTTCTGTAAAACGCCACCTTAAATTAACGTTACTATAACGTTACGTTAAAATCGAAAAATTGATTTGGATTGGCTGTATCATTGACGTCGTTGGGTAACATTAGCTCTAACGGACCGCTATTTTAAGGCAACGTTTTGCAGAACCTCTCTATTAAATATAGTTAACAAATATTTGTCCTAAAAAGGTCCTTACATAAAAAAGTAAAAATTATGCAAAAATATTACTTTTCGGTAAAGAATAAAAAACTGAAGGAATAATTATTTTTTTGTTTTTTCCAATTGTAGATCTTTAAAGTTTTCACATAAAAAAAATAATTTTGAAATTAAGTCTTAGTCCAGTCAAATGGTAGAAAATAGGGAAAGTTTAGGTGGATTTTTGATATTTGGTTCCTATATGTTTTTTGAGTCGCTGTACACGAATATCAGGATATCCAACAAACATTTTGACCGGAAACACGTTTTTAAGCAAAAATGGTGTAAAACCCGTTTTTTTGCTTCTAAAAAATATGAAATGAAATAACATACAATTTCCTACATTTTATGTAGTTGAGGTTTTTTCTCCGATTAATCATTCAGCCGTCAGAGCACCGTGAAGTTATAGTCAAGTGAAATGGTAGAAAGTTGGACAAAGTTTTGGTGGAGTTTTGATACTTGGTTGCTATATATTTTTTGGGTCGCTGTACACGAATATCAGATTTGCCAACAAGAATTTTGATCGAAAACATGTTTTTTAAAGCTAAAACGGTGTAACGAAACCGATTTTTTTTAAGCAAAAAACGGTGTAAAAACCGTTTTTTCAGCTTCTAAAAAATATGAAATGAAATAATATAAAATATCCTACATTTTATGTACTTGAGGTTTTTTCTCCGATTAATCATTCAGCCGTCAGAGCACCGTGAAGTTATAGTCCAGTGAAATGGTAGAAAGTTGGACAAAGTTTTGGTGGAGTTTTGATACTTGGTTCAATATATTTTTTGGGTCGCTGTACACGAATATCAGATTTGCCAACAAGAATTCTGACCGGAAACACATTTTTAAAGCTAAAACGGTGTAACGAAACCGATTTTTTTAAGCAAAAACGGTGTAAAAACCGTTTTTTAGCTTCTAAAAAATATGAAATGAAATAATATAAAATATCCTACATTTTATGTACTTGAGGTTTTTTCTCCGATTAATCATTCAGCCGTCAGAGCACCGTGAAGTTATAGTCAAGTGAAATGGTAGAAAGTTGGACAAAGTTTTGGTGGAGTTTTGATATTTGGTTGCTATATGTTTTTTGGGTCGCTGTACACGAATATCAGATTTGCCAACAAGAATTTTGACCGAAAACATGTTTTTTAAAGCTAAAACGGTGTAACGAAACCGATTTTTTTAAGCAAAAACCGTGTAAAAACCGTTTTTTTAGCTTCTAAAAAATATAAAATGAAATAATATAAAATATCCTACATTTTATGTACTTGAGGTTTTTTCTCCGATTAATCATTCAGCCGTCAGAGCACCGTGAAGTTATAGTCCAGTGAAATGGTAGAAAGTTGGACAAAGTTTTGGTGGAGTTTTGATACTTGGTTGCTATATATTTTTTCGGTAGCTGTACACGAATATCAGATTTGCCAACAAGAATTCTGACCGGAAACATGTTTTTTAAAGCTAAAACGGTGTAACGAAACCGATTTTTTAAGCAAAAACGGTGTAAACACCGTTTTTTTAGCTTCTAAAAAATATGAAATGAAATAATATAAAATATCCTACATTTTATGTACTTGAGGTTTTTTCTCCGATTAATCATTCAGCCGTCAGAGCACCGTGAAGTTATAGTCAAGTGAAATGGTAGAAAGTTGGACAAAGTTTTGGTGGAGTTTTGATATTTGGTTGCTATATGTTTTTTGGGTCGCTGTACACGAATATCAGATTTGCCAACAAGAATTTTGACCGAAAACATGTTTTTTAAAGCTAAAACGGTGTAACGAAACCGATTTTTTTAAGCAAAAACCGTGTAAAAACCGTTTTTTTAGCTTCTAAAAAATATAAAATGAAATAATATAAAATATCCTACATTTTATGTACTTGAGGTTTTTTCTCCGATTAATCATTCAGCCGTCAGAGCACCGTGAAGTTATAGTCCAGTGAAATGGTAGAAAGTTGGACAAAGTTTTGGTGGAGTTTTGATACTTGGTTGCTATATATTTTTTCGGTAGCTGTACACGAATATCAGATTTGCCAACAAGAATTCTGACCGGAAACACATTTTTAAAGCTAAAACGGTGTAACGAAACCGATTTTTTTAAGCAAAAACGGTGTAAAAACCGTTTTTTAGCTTCTAAAAAATATGAAATGAAATAATATAAAATATCCTACATTTTATGTACTTGAGGTTTTTTCTTCGATTAATCATTCAGCCGTCAGAGCACCGTGAAGTTATAGTCAAGTGAAATGGTAGAAAGTTGGACAAAGTTTTGGTGGAGTTTTGATATTTGGTTGCTATATGTTTTTTGGGTCGCTGTACACGAATATCAGATTTGCCAACAAGAATTTTGACCGAAAACATGTTTTTTAAAGCTAAAACGGTGTAACGAAACCGATTTTTTTAAGCAAAAACCGTGTAAAAACCGTTTTTTTAGCTTCTAAAAAATATAAAATGAAATAATATAAAATATCCTACATTTTATGTACTTGAGGTTTTTTCTCCGATTAATCATTCAGCCGTCAGAGCACCGTGAAGTTATAGTCCAGTGAAATGGTAGAAAGTTGGACAAAGTTTTGGTGGAGTTTTGATACTTGGTTGCTATATATTTTTTCGGTAGCTGTACACGAATATCAGATTTGCCAACAAGAATTCTGACCGGAAACATGTTTTTTAAAGCTAAAACGGTGTAACGAAACCGATTTTTTAAGCAAAAACGGTGGAAACACCGTTTTTTTAGCTTCTAAAAAATATGAAATGAAATAATATAAAATATCCTACATTTTATGTAGTTGAGGTTTTTTCTCCGATTAATCATTCAGCCGTCAGAGCACCGTGAAGTTATAGTCCAGTGAAATGGTAGAAAGTTGGACAAAGTTTTGGTGGAGTTTTGATACTTGGTTGCTATATATTTTTTGGGTCGCTGTACACGAATATCAGATTTGCCAACAAGAATTCTGACCGGAAACACATTTTTTAAAGCTAAAACGGTGTAACGAAACCGATTTTTTTAAGTCCTTCTAAAATTTCTGGAAAACTATCCAAATTCGTAAATGTTGAACCTTTATGGAATGAAAAAAAAATCTAGATATTATATACTAAAGGTTTTTTTCTCCGATCAATCGTTCAGCCGCGAGAGCGCCGCGAAGTTAGGTGTTAAAAGCAAAAAAAGGAAGTTATCCCAGTTTATTTCAAAGTAACACGAAACTATCCATTTTTCGTAAATAAAATATGGTATATGAAATTAATCGTTATAAATGAAATGTTGGAAAACCTGATATTCGCTTACAGCGACCCCAAAAACAGATAGGAACCAAATATCAAAACTACAAAAGTTTTCTCTATTTTCTACCATTTGACTGGACTATAATTTCGCGGCTCTCTCGCGGCTCAACGACTGATCGGAGAAAAAACCTCACCTACATAAAATGTAGAAAATTGTATGTTCTTTCATTTCATATAGGTTCAACATTTACGAAATAGGATAGTTTTCGGGTAATTTTAGAAAAACTATGAATAATCTCGTTTTTTACACCGTTTTTGCTTAAAAAACGTGTTTCCGGTCAAAGTTTTTGTTGGCAAACCTGATATTCGTGTACAGCGACCGAAAAAATATTTAAGAACCAAACATCAAAGCTCCACCAGAAATTTACCTATTTTCTACCAATTGAGTGGACTATAACTTCGCGGTGCTCTGACGGCTGAACGATTGATCGGAGAAAAAACCAGTAAGTACATAAAATGTAGGAAATTTTATGTTTTTGTATTTCATATAGATTCAGCGTTTACCAAAAGTGGATAGCTTTCGGGTAATTTTAGAAAAACTTAAAAAACCCGTTTTTACATCGTTTTTGTTTAAACAAGGTGTTTCCGGTCAAAATTTTTACAGTACTTTTTCGTGCTTTAGACGAGGAAGGAAAACGGGTTTTTTAATGAAACACTCTGTAATAAATAATAAATAATAATAAATTCATTCTTTCCTTTCTTTTTCATAATCTACAGTAAATACAAAACGTTTATAACATATACAGGGTGTCAGGAAGGTCAACCGTGTTACTTCTGGAGATGTTAGGGACGCTATATGGAGTCGAGAAGTACTAATCCATTTTTGGCTTAGAAGCATAGTTTTCGTAAACACGAATGTTAAAAATTAAAAAAAAAAGTTGAGAACTGCTGTACTTTGCCTTAAACTGGAGGCTTCTATCTTGAGATAGGATGGAAAAACAATTGTCACATGTGCCATCTACATACATAATTTATTAGCTTTTATAACACTTTTAAAACGGAGTTTATTAATTTTAATTCCAACAATGAAGACAAAATATCAACGTACTCACAGACCCAACATCACCAGAGCACCATACACAAAAAACATATCAGCATACTCCTGCACCGTGTATATTTTTACTACAAAAGTCAAACACGCAATTATTTATTACTTTGACATTAATTGACAAAAAAAAACATCAAAAACACAAAAACGCAGTAGGTACCATACAGTGGTTCACAAAATTTGCGGTACCAATTTCAACAGTGAATTCTGAAGAAATTATGCTTCTAAGCCAAAAATGGATTAGGACTTTTCGACTTCATATAGCTTCCCCTAGCATCACCAGAAGTGACACGGTTGACTTTCCTGACACCCTGTATAAGGTTAATACAGCTAACACTGAATCAATAGAAAAATCTGAAAAGAAACAATGTCAGTGAATCTATTTAATTTTTTTAAATTAATATCTCGGTATTTTCTACTTTTAAATTCAGATTTTCGACTGCTATTCTCGCTTTTTCGTGTATATTATTTGTTTCAGCAGTAATTGGGAATTTTATTTTCCAAGGATATTAAAAGAAAGGTAATTAAAAAGGCTTTTCAAAAATATCACAAAACGTTTTATATAAAATGCAGTATATCAATAATCCCCAGAGCCAGCATTTTACACTTCATAGGTAATTCACAAAAAAGAAATTTGTTGCTAACGTTTCCTTTCTTTCAATTGTTTTATGCTACTTACAGCAGCCGCATGAAGTTTTGCGTTTTTTTTTTGCTTAACATTTTTAATGTCTCCATAACGGTTGACGCTACACCCTTACAATTTCATATTAAAATGATTAGCATTTCTACGCAAAACTTTGCAGTTACCTAAAATGCGCTATTTCCTTTTAAAAAAAGTTTCCTTAAGTTTGATTCGCCACACTTATTCGAGCTACCAATCAAAACTATATTTTTTAATGTGTACCACCTTTGCACTTTCAACTATAGTATAAGCGATTGTTAATGTATCTTTCATAGTTTTGGAAATATATTCCAGCCAGCGCAGTTGCCAGACTGTATATAAAATATTTTTATTATTTGTACACACAAAAAATAAATAATTATAATAAAATACTGAAACTTAACAAAATAATATACATGGTTAATGTTGAACACTAATAATTAATTAACATACTTACCCTAAGTAATTAAGGGCTTTGCAGCATGCATTTCATAATTTTTAACGATAGTGGATTATCGAACTGTACACTTAACAATGTATTGCTGAAATACTTGCAGTAACCTCGTTCACATAAGTTTTACAAATGCACATTGCTGACCGAACTCTCATCTCGTACGATTTCTCGAATTTACGTATTTATACTGTATTTCAATGTCTGCTAGTAGGGTTAAGGCCGCTGTACACTAATTCTTACACAGAAATAGTAATAAAAAATCTTCATGGTAGTGCAATAACCCACACCTTCAAGATGAACAACTACTACCTTGCTACCTCTAAATTTAATTAAACGGACGAAGACCCACTACGTCTTTTGTAATGTAAACGAATTTTGTCCTTCGTGTTCAGCATTTACAATGACTTCCTGGAGTAATACATTCTGATGCAATGACGCCGATTAATATTTTAATCACTACTACTATTTTGTTGGATAAAATCATAATTTTACTTCCCTCGTCTGAAAGACGAGATTTGTTCAGATCTTTACGTTCGGTCATATATTACAGGGAGGCAATCTAAAAAAAATAACATGTTGCTAATTTTTGCTTTTGATTCAGGAATAGATAAGAGTAATAATTTGCACACAGCTTATGTATTCATCCTTGATGAAAATGGGACTAGACCGATACAAGGATAAATATCGCAAAAGACAGAAACGGTCGCCGCGCAACGCAGCTTGGCCAGCGATGCAAACCGCAATGTACAGAGATTGAAATTTTATACCTAGTTGGGGGTGTATTAAGAGCTTTAAAAACCTGTTTTTAACCTTTTAGTTATTTCACACACTCTACTAAATCGACTATACCTCTAAAGTTTTATAGGAATCGGAACGAAACTTTCCAAGCTGACTTACAAGATACGGAATGGCAGACAAGGCGATATGATTTTTCAAAGCACAGAAGATAGATAATGATGAAATGTTTTCCCCTTTCCTCGTATTGCTATTTTGTCTGGCCAAAACTTGAAAACTTACCTATTGTCTGGTATCCTCAAACTCGTTGTTATAAAATAACAACTAGAAAAAGTACAAAATAGACACTATTTATAATAAACAAAATATATTTCATATCCCATTTTTTTAATATTAGAACGACAGAGCTCTTTGAACAGCTTAGAACTCGTAGTATTTTAATGTTTAGCTATAAATTATTAAATAGGATGATTTATTATTCGATACTTTTTTATGGTTAAATATTAAAATCTCTGCTAGACCTTTACGACCAACAGCAATTTCACTCAACTGTAATTCACCGATGTGAGTATTTTTACACCTTGCTAAGGAAATTAAAATGATTTAAACATTTGGTAAAATTTTTGAACCATTTTAATTTCTAGATTGTTTTCAAAAATATAGAGACTTAAATTAACCGGAATTGTGTTTTTAGACATACAACTTCTAGCATTTAAAATGTTTGCAAAATCACATTTAAAATATACAGGGAGATCAAAAATAAAATCGATCGAAGGTGCCATTGAAAACAATCAAACTGGTCTAATCTGTAGCATGATTTTTGTTGACATAGAACTGTCAAGATATTTTGAAGCTTAAAATTCACTTTCGACATCTTGTTTAGCTTATGCTATTTTAATGTTACCTATCAATTTAATGTATATTGTAATGGTATTTAGCCCTCCACTCAGCTCTGGTGGCAATGCAGACTAATTAAAGGTTAAATCACAAAAGCGCAGAGTTAGGATGATTCGTACAACTGTGTAAATTCGCATATTTTGTCAGTTTGAAATTACATTGGAAAATTTAGCCATTAACATTCGAATTATTTGAATAAGCTAGAAGGGAATGAAACTCGATTTTCAAAGGTTTGGAGTCAGTAATGTAAATTTAGCAAAATATAAAAGGTTTGGGCAAAATAGAAGCCGAACCCATATTAAGTAAGACTGGCACAGAAAGATTCAAAATATGTAAAGTCAAATGATGCGTAGAAATTAAAGTAAATTAGAAAATGGAATTATGATGAGCATTTTAAAAATATAAGAGGTAAGAGAAAAGATTAAGGAAAGAAATGTGCCATAGAGCACAAAGCCAGACAATTTACATGCAGCATAAAGATGGAAAATTCGAGGAAAAGGAAACAGGTTCAGAATAAATAGGAAATTCAAGCAGGCGGATGTAAAACAATTGGTGAAGGAATAAATAATCAGTGTAGTGGCGGAATAAACAGAGAAGTGAATTTACAATAAACTAAGTGGCGCTATAACATAGTAGAAAATCGAAAATTCAAAGAACAATTATTATAGAATTAAAACGTAAATAATTATCATAGTTGTTAGATTTAGTTTTAAATGTAATGTAATTGAACTTGGTTCATTTCCTATTCAAATATGTAAGACAGTGTTTTGTTATTAAGAACCAGATTATTAGACAATCGAATAAAAATGATATTAGACAGCTTGAATTTTGCTCCAACTTTAATAAAAGAAATTTGATATTTACAGTCAACCTACATAAATAGTATTTAACATTACAAGCCAGGTAAAACAGTTTTTACTGGCGATAGGATTGGGATGACTGGCGAGCCGGTAGGCGAGCCTGTCATATCCTTGAGCCAGTAAAAATGGTTACCTGGTGTGTTTTGTTGAATATTTTATTTGTTTCTCACTTGTAAATAACTAGAAATTTACCATTTATTCAAAATGTCAAACTGACAAGCAACTAAATTCATCAATATGACACATACTAAGGAAGACAACTCTGGCTTTGCATGCTATCATTTATCTATGAGCACGCTTGTAAAATATAACTGGCTAGCCAGTAAATTTTTTACTGGCTAGCCAGTTAAGAAACATTTTCAAGGTGAATACAGTGACTTGATAAATTGATGTTTACAAGTGAGGAACAAATAAAATAAATTACTCCATTGTGTTCAGCACAATTTAATGCATATGTGGAAGTGTGGGTAGCGTTTTACCAGAAATTAAATTTACACCGAGGTGGTGGCTGCCGATCTTGGAGCCGTCATCGAAGGAGGTCTACGATTCTCCGATAGCAGTAAACGAGAGGGCTACAGCAGTGAGAGGAAGTTGTAGAGCGGCAGCAACTACATCAGCGTTCCAGCATCCCAGGGGTCTGCATCAACGACAGGCAACGCAGAGGGGACCTGTAGCGGTTACCGTTCCTGAAAGCATTGTGAGGTTAGTGTACGAAAAATTTAATAGCTCCAAAGGCTTGAAAGTGCGATCATACCTAAAGTACAAACCAAGGAACTGGAATCCGATTTATTTTGATGTCCATGAATAACCAGTAATCTAGGATTTCTAATTAAAATTGCCAGTTGGAGGTTAAAATAAACAAAATCGCAGAGGCGTCTTTTTTAAGCAAGCCAATGAACATATTAGCCTGAAAACAAAGGAACTTACTGACGCCGTCCTGAGGCGGTTTAATTCAAACACTTACCGAGTAATTTGCTCATTGAATCCTTGTTTTAAAATTAATTACACGCACAAACTTTCAACGTATTTCGAATCTGTTTATGTCAGTCAGTTTGACAGGTCGAGCGCTTGCGCTTTGAAGTTTAATTTTAGTTGTACACAGTGGCGTGCCAGTAATATTTTAACTTTGAATTTAACAAACTAGGAACCCAAGCCTAAATGAGAGACGAGTCTTCATGCAATATTTGAGCTAGCAAAATAAATATTATACCGATGAGCGAATCATAAATTAGGGGCAAACTACTATTTAAAATTTTAAATATCAATCGAACCTAGAAATTAAATAGCCAATGGGTTGGAATTTGATATAATAAAATTAAAAATCAAAGTAATTAAGGTGTGTGGTGGATTGTATGTATTTATTATTTTTTTACAAATAGTACAAAGCAAAGCATACAATACATATTTGGTTTAAATTACATATTTTTGCATATTTATGTAGCTGATGACTAAGCTGGTAGTCACATGAACTAATAATTCAGTTAATTGTAGTTCAAATGTAAAGTGCAGTGTAGACAGAGTTTTTCATGGGCTACGGCGATCAAGTTTATTTTTTATCTCCCTATATATGTACATTTCCTTGTAATAAGGCAACGTTGGTTTGGAAATAAAATAAAAGAGTAGTTCATCTTATATGGACGTTGTATTAAAAAAGTTTTCGCTTAGTATATTTTAACGTGTGTGAACGATTATGAACTAAATAGTATGGTCGGTACATTCCAAGTGCTGACAATGAAGTTAGATTATCTTCGAACTTTGAAATTTGACAAACATAAAACACTTCCTACCAATTGGTTCTGATATTCCTGATTAAATTAAACAGTTTAATAAATCAGCTTTATTATAACTTTGTACCTTATTTATAATAAATTTGGTTGTATATTGTTTATTCCAGTTATTATACTAAACATTAGTAATAGGTCATAATCTTAAGCGATATATTTTAATACATTCTTATTTTAATTAATTTGAATTAGTGGGCAAAAACTCTAAACTTTTGTTTACATATAATATCAGCTAAATAAAACTACTATCATAAACAATATGTACCTTTATTTCACGTAGTCTTAATAAAATTACGAAACCGTTATTTATTAAAACTCAGAATCACTTAATCAATGGAAATTGGTCAACCTTTTTATTTTAAATCTTTAAGAAGTTGCTAAATTCTTATTTGAAATATAAAGATAGCCGTAATTACATTACAAGTACGTCTAAAATTTTTTAAAACGAAGTTGATCCAGTGTAAGTCAGTGTACCATTGGACTAATTCCTCGACGACTCTGTAGATTATACTAGTTTTACGAAATCTTATTGCTACCATTTAAGTTTGTAAGTATGCACTAATTTGTTATAGTACTATTTTAATGAAACTATTAATAAAAAAATGTCATCAGTTGCAAACCTCGTGCACCATACTGTGTAGTTATTATTACATTATAATACATCTAAGTGGACTGTAATTATATTAAACTGGATGCTCGAATAGTATCTGTAAACTTTGTTATCTAGTAGCTCCCACGCTGTTTCTTCTAGTGAATATGTAAGGATGACTTAAGCTTGGACATTTAAAGTGAAAAAAATCAGCAGGTGATGTGCTCTTACTCCCTACGGGCTCAATGATGTTGTTCCACAAAGACAAGGCAGCTGAAAATCAGTTTCCATAGTAGTAATAGTAATAGCAAGCAAGCAGAATTGCTCCTGGTAAAGCTATTTTAATGTGTTACAAGAAAATGTTGTGACAATAATAATTAGTTTTCAACATTAATTTCTTGTAAAGTGCATGTTTTCATGGAAGTAGTCTATAACCCCTTACCATACGGGCTGTAAAATAGTATCGTTCAACAAAAACTGTAGAAAAAATCCTTTGTGGTTTTTCGTTTAAACTGCATTAAAACTAATTCATGATAAATGCTTAACAACGAATCGTTCAAATTATATTTATGAAAATATAGATGAAAAACTGGGGTGGAGTAGGGAATCGCAATAAAATACTTAGAAAATGAAAAATAGCAAAGTAGGAAAAGATAGAAAATAAGAAGCGGTTGGCAGTGTCAGCTGAAGCAATATTAGTTCAGAATATTCTCTGTCTGTTACTAAACACTATGTCCCTCCAACCGAATTGAATACCATTTTCGTAAATAGAACCCTTCAACAAATAGCGGTATCATTTTGAACTATAAATTCTTTTCAATATCTTCACTTAATTGCTTTATTAACCACGTCTTATATTAAAAACTTCGTACTACCATTACCAAATTTGTAGCATTTCAATTCCTGAAAAAGGATTGGTCTACTCGTGTAAGCATTTTTGTTCAGCTTTTGTTGTGTAATACCGTCTTAGCGTGCGTGAATTTCAAATATAAAGATACTGTATAGTTGCAGCGATTATATGGTTTTCTGGATTATTATAAAGTTAAATACTAAATTGTTCTTATGTTTTCTTTAAAAATAAAACATATTTTTTTATAACCCTGTGACTTATTCGGGAAAATTACCAATGTAAGTTACAACAATATTCGATTGGTGTATGCAGGGTGACTCATAAGTATAGTCAGTAAATTAAATGGGTGTATACTGACCTCAGTGGAAATATATTTAACTAAAGATTAATGGTTTTATCGCAAGCATCTGTGCGAACTTATGTTCATAAAAATTTAGGCCAGTGTCTATCAATCAGTTTAAACAATTAAATGTTTTAATTTTTTGTGGGATTGGTATTAGTTTTTGTCGTATAGTTTATTAAGCAAGTTTTGAAACAATTTTTTGGCTTTGCCTAATTGTTTCGCCATTTATCCAATTATTTCAGGCTTAACCTGTATATTTTTAGTTAAATTATAATTCCTTTTGCATTTCGAATTCGTAAATTTTCCAAACCAACGCATTTTGTACCTGCATCAAGTTCTTATCGTTTGCGCAATGCCCTCTCTGACCCGCGCTATCTCTTATCAGAGTGCGAGCCTTCCTCGAGGAAACGAAATTGTCGTCCGAGGCACTCATTCTTTTCGCCTCGGGCAGCGCATTTCGCGCGGCCGAGATTTTATGTTAATTATATTAAATTACGTGCGCTCAACCAATTTCAATGAGCAATGTGTTTTCTAAGGGCTGATTATTATCAGGTACGATTGCGCTTTTCTGTCTTATTATCCCCATAGTAATTACATTTTTTGTTAGCTCTTAATTACCAGTTCCGTTTCAACAACGAGTTTATCTCGGAGGCCAAGCCTTATCGCACTTTCGACACCTCCTGAGTTCGGCGTTTTGCGGCCTTTTGAAGATGCTTTTTGCTGCTTTTTGGGGATGCTTCTGCAGCAATTTTCTGCGCATCCTTGGCGATTCCAACAAGGGTTGTAGCCGTTCACGTCCAGCTTATTTTGCGAGGTTAGTTGTGCTGTTCCGAGATTTATCGTGTTTTTGATAACTGGTTTCTCCATTTATACATTTTAAACCCGTCAATATTTAAAATTTAAATTTATACATTTTGCAATTATTAAAATGTAACATTCAATTTCATACATGCTCTTGTTTTAATATTTGAATTTTTATACCTATATTTAATTATGCTCACAGTTTATAAATTTTGCTATTTTTGATGTGTGTTTCGACCCTATGTAAAAGGTACAGTCACGCTATTTATTTTCAATAGCCTAACAGAAGGTTTTATTAGATGACTGTGATAAGCTTATCCCACGAATGTTTTTGGTAAATTATTAAACTAACCCGAAAGGGGTTCTTAATTTTATGCGTGTCGCAACCTTCAGTTAACGCTCAATGTTGTTATTACATTATTTACATTTTAATTATCCTGATTATTGGTTACTGACATTTCAAAACTTTTATTAATTATTAATTAAATGCTAGTCACTTGCAATTTATTTTTCTTCTTATTATTTGAAATCTTTTGATTTCTGGCGCCCATTTCCATTTCCTTTTCCTTTTTTTGAAGACATTCCAGGGTACATAGCTGATGATTTGAACCTACGATCTAAGGCCGCCGATATTTGAGCTAGTCGGCCATCGCGGTGAGTAAGAAACAGTTTTTCAGAGCTGCCGTGGTGTATAAATGGTAGGGGGGTTGATCTGCGATTTTTACTACCATTGCTTATTTTATTAATTAATCGCAGGTCGGCTTTCTTATTGTTTCAGTTTGCTCTCTTTAATGTTCACTAACTATCCTTAACTTTAATGACCACACTTATGCATCACCATGCATTATTACAAATTCGAGATATACTCACCTCTAGCCCCTCCCTTTTGGCTGAGATGAAAACAATCCTCTGATAAATAGGAGTAATCTGTAAGGCCTTCGTTGGTCGGAATCAGATTGTAACCGGTAGTAAACGGCTGTGCAACTACAGTAAAATCATGTTTGTCAAATTCGGGATCTTCTATAACTTCGACTTCAATTTCTTGCCACTTTCTCATAATTTCGTCGTACTTTTGCTGCTCGTTTTTATATTGTACGCCGAACATACACGGACAAAGGATACTTTGGGTGAAAATGCACAGTAGAGGTTTATTTATACTTGTAACACCTTTTAGGGATCGCAAATCTTTAAATATAAAACTCATGTGTTTAATTTAGCATGTGGCATTTCACGTTACTTACGTGGGGTTAAAATTACGTTGACGATGGTCCTAGGAAGATTGTCCCTTAGTATTCTTAGCACATTCATTAAATCTCTTCGGTGCATTTCGAGAACTACTTCTGGATTATTATAATAGCACATCTCTGAACAAAAATCGTTGTCACCAATCATAAAGGTGATCATCTGTAAATTGATGATATGAATTTTTCTGTTTCCTTTCAAAGCTTTCTGATTACCTTCCAATGCTCTTTGATGTTTACCCTTGGATCTGTTTTAATCCTTCTAACCAGTTCCTCTGCCATGTAGGGCATATTGCTAGAAATTGCACCGCCTTCACCGACATTAAATTGAGAAGCTGCATGATGAATAAACGAATCTTTTACAGAGTAACCAGTTAAGCTAGGATTAAACTTTTTTAATATGTTTGGTAGAGTAAGATATTGCCTCCATGTGCCTTGCCCACCTAAGAAGTTCACAAGTTAAATAGTACTGTATTTATAACTTTTCTGCATTTAATTTACCTACTGAAAATACCAAGCCACGATTTTGTATACCCAGCTGCAACAAATTAGTCGCTAGTAAACCAGTTCCTGCTGTCAAACTGTCACCCATTGCTCCAACAATATCAATATCTCCGGGTCTTAAAGCGTGGACATGTAGGGGTGGTGTCTCACTTCGTGTATTATTTAAAAGACAAGGAAAAGAAACGCTATCACTTATTATTGGCTGTACTTTCTGAAATAGCAGCAAAATGTAAGCAGTAATAGCAATTGACTGATGTCCTTACACCTAATTTTCTTGCAAGTTGCACGTTTGAAGATTTTCTGATGACGTCAAGGCTGTGAAGTACAAATCTTCCAGAAATTGTAATTCCGGAAGGGAAGTATCGAATCTGCTGAGTTGCGCTTGCGTATGCTCATACCGAAAAACAACAATTATTATGAATCTCAAGTTGACCTTCATCCTGCAAACATGTAATGCTAGGTATTTGTTTACATGCCGTTACTTAAATCTACGATGAAATTGTTATTCTCGTTGCAATGTTAAATATAAATAAAATAACTGTTTAAAGGCTGTAAATAATCAGGTATAGTCTTGTATTGCAATTTAGTTTCAAAATAATAATTGTTTACTTGGACAATTAGATACGAAATAATCTCTTGAAAATTGATGTACAACGCAGATGTTTATACCCAATATTAACAAATTTGTGACATACTAAGTGTTGAGATTATAATATACTCATTTAAGCAATTATTGCAGTAGAATATCTACAATCTTCTAAAATTATTAACATTTACTGGATCATAGAGCCGGTTTACATTAATCAGCAATTAAAAAAAGTAATTCTTTCTACTGATTCCCTCTATTACAAGAAATCAAAAAGGTTATTCCATTTTCTTATGCAAAACTTATTACTACTCACTTAAACTTTTAAATGCATTTTGTTTCAGTTTCTGTTTGAACTGCAGTTTTGGCTGCTAAATTCATCTTGCTTATCAGAATATTTCATCCTATATGAGGAGCAGAAAACACTCACTGCACACTTTAAAACACAATATAAATAACTACACAAAAAACGAATCAGAATTACTTACGATTATTACAATGTAAAATAATTCAGGTGCTGATTATACTTGAGATTTGTATTTATATTTTACACATTTACAAATCTAATTTTAGTAGTAGCTGCAAATTTGAATATTATTTTAAATTCAAAGAGCGTATGATGAAGCCTACTTAATATTTCTAGTAAACACGGAAGCAACGACAAAGCCTTACTTACGGCTGTCCTCCGTAAGTTTGCTAACCTTACGTTTCTCAGTATCAGTGATATTATGCATATCATCAGGGAATATTTTTGACTAGTTAAAATATTTTATACAGCAGCATATTACATTTATAACAAAGTTTCATCCTGTAGGAAATACTTTACAAAATTTGAACATTTGAAATACATATTCCAATTAATTATCAGATGAAGTGTTGTATTACCAAAGTACTTTCAATCCATATATTTATATTGCACAATATGTGTATATCAGAGTGGTGATAAACAAATAGTAATGGTTATTCAAACCATTTTCTAAATATTTATTTAATATAAGTGAAATAAAAAAATATGAAATACCTTACAATAGCAAAACTTCCATGTGACATTTGAAAATATTCGCAATATTAAGAAATCTGTTGTGATACACGCACACATCCTTTTACAGTTATCTTATAATTAGTCAAACATTTAATTTTTTAATTTTTGACGATTTGTGCAAAATTTTCAAATGTTACAAATTCTACAGAAACTATATAAAATAGAGTTAGTTGAAAAGACAAATTTTCTCTAAAATTTTAAGCCGAATTAAAACATGTAATAATATACCGGGTGTTCTATTTAAAATAACAAAGTTGATAACCACTTTTGGTATAACGGGAAGCGATTTCATAGTCGAAATATTGTAGTTGTAGTCGCTCTTACACATAAAATCTATGGCCAAAGTGTGATAATGCATCATTAATATACTTGTGTGCTTACACACACTATATTAATGATGCTCTTATCCCACTTGTATAGTAAATAACTATTTTACTTCCTTTTACAATAAAGGAAGTATTGAATTTACCCCAAAAATTCGAAATTGATTTTTCAACAGATCTTCACGTTTTAGAGTCCCCTGAACCCAAAAAACATGTTTTTGTTCGTCGTCTATCTATCTCTGTGTCTGTGTGTCTGTCTCTTTGTGAACAGAATATCTCAAAAACGAAAAAAGGTATGGCGTTGAAACTTCATATATAAGTTTTGTGTACGATCTAGATGCAACAGCAAGCTCTTGTAGAAAATCGCATAACCGGAAGTATAGTGTTTACTCTGGTGTTTTTCGATATTTTAAAAAACGTTGTTTTTCAAACTGTACATTTTTATTAAATTTTAATGTGTATTGACGTGAGATAGGTGATTTTCCAGTTGAATACCTTTAAAATGGGGTTCTTTTGTATTTTCAGTTTTTATTAATTCCTATTTTAAATAGAACACCAGGTATATTACGACATTTTTTTTTATTTAGCTTAAAATTTTAGAGAAAATTTGTTTTTTCAACTAACACTCTATTTTGTGCGGTTTTTGTAGAATTTGTAATTGTTGAAAATTTTTGCCAAATGCTTAAACAATAAAAATCTAATTTTTGGCTAATTGTAAGATCACTGTAGAAAGAAGGGTGCGTGTAGCTCACTAGATTTCTACGTTACTTATCTGATGGTTTTGGATTTTCCTCTACATGTTTTCAGTATATTCTTGCATTGCTTAAAAGAGGAACATGTACTTTCAGTTTTGTAATTTTTGTATAATATAAATTGAACTTGCCAATTATTTTTATTAATCCATATTTATCAAGTTTACTTATTTAGAAACGTCCATTCAGTATAAATGTTCAAAAATTTACTTTTAAACTGTTTAACTGCCCTAAGGTAACTTACCTAAATTAAAATCTGTAAAATTATACAGAGATAGACAATGCGGATAATCGTAACACTTTTCTGACAGATCCAAGATCTGCTTTAATTATGTCATGGATGCGCTGCACTGAATGTAGGTCTGGTACTTCCAACAAGGAAACATTCGCATTCCTAGAAATCACGTTGTGACGTGAGCTTGTCCTAGTCCATGTAATTCTGTAGAATTACCTATACGTAAAAGATTTCAGTGGCTCTTGGTATGGTTAAGGTCATTTTAAACTAGTTCTAGTACAAACACGGGAATGAAATTGTGTGTAATGCCACAGTAGTAGACGTATTCAATATCAACAACTATTTTATTAACACATGTATTAAAGAACATCTATTACTATTAACTAGATTGCGTCAATGTGTACTTGTTACTGTGATCCGGTTGAGTAACTATTATACTTAGTACATAATATTAACAATTCTATTACGCAAAAAACTACAATTTGGATCATATCCAATAATATGTTTTTTGGCTTCCTGACATGTAAACAACACATTCATACACAGTTGACGTGTACTGTAACTACGACTTTACGGCTTGTCAGTGTTTCTACGCCTTCTGGGGCTGTAAAATGACTAAAACAATTTTGGCTTTCTTTGTAGTTATAAAGGGCATTTGCAGAACGCTATTTATGTAATTCCTCGTTCAGTTGAGTTGTGGAGTAATTAAGATAATTGATAGTTTAATTTTTGATGGTTTCAAACGTCAACTACAAAATTTACTAAGGCAGATTACTTGATGGCAGCTGTGGTTTTGATATTCGAAAGAAAAATCTGTAATTTATAGAAATTGTTGAAACAAATATTTCTCGATTTTATTAATGCACTTCGCTTAGCGTCGTGCATAAAAAATTACAACCTAGCACTGTAAAATGCAATCTAGCGCCGTCGTAATATGAATAACTAATCCACCTTTCTTTTTAAATTTTTGGCAGATGCAATGGACTGAATTATATTTTGGTCAATTTTCATATGCATTTAACTGTGAAACACTTAAAGAACTTACCATAACGAGTGCTTTTATCAATATTTCCAAATCAACTTCATGTACAGCAACAGATATATGAGACAGGGGCATTTTCCTGACGAAACCTTTTTCTAATTTGCCGTCTTTTTCCTTAGTAGATTTGAAGAACCTTGGATATGTTCTCTCCGTGTAAATTATAAACAACTATTAGCTACACTTCATATTAAGGAAAACTTCCTATTTTGGAGTTTAAAAGGATATTTCGATTTTCGATCAGGCGATCCAGGATCTGTTATTGTATATTTCACTTTTGCATGCGGATTATATGTCTACCTGGATGAGCAATTTAACAATAAAGATTGTCCTATTTTTATTCTTATTAAAATTGATCCTGCTTAGACCACGTAGACTTTGTAAACACCCTTAATCTGCTTTGCATTCTGTGAACGCCAGCAATGATCTACGAAATAGCCTTGCTTTTTAGGGATTCGTGCTGTTTAAATACCTTGAGATTAGGAATGCTTAAAAAGATGCGACCTTGTTGCCGTTTGTGCAAATAAATCGACTAACGTTTCGCACATAGCAGCTTCTGCCATCAAAGTGAAATTTGCCCTAAGGAGTGAAGGTCGGCCCGGACGTGTTTATAATCCTCTGTGCCAGCCATTCGGAACGACGTATCGCTGATTGTTCGTTCAAGTCCAGCGCAGCTTCAGTCCTTGGGGCGTGATCGACTGACACGCAGTGGCTGTAAAGCTTTAGATGGTGTATCACAGAACTCCACTTTTATTAAGCCTAAAACCATCTTCCCTACTTATATTATTTGGATATTTTTCTATTCCTATGGTTTCACGTATTACTCGTAGGAAGTAGTGGGGTATTCTGTAATACTGCCATTTTCCTCCACTTCCGTTGTGAATTGTATGAAGTGGATGAATACGGCAATATTCCGTTTCTTCACATTCTGGTAAAAGTAACACTCACGGACAGATATCTAACTGCTAACTTACACTACATCCAATGCAAAAATCAACAGTTTTAAAGGCTTTGGTGAGCAGAGCTGTTCGTATCCCAAATGCAGAGAATCTGGAAAGACAAAGGTAACATCTATTTGACCCTTTACAAAAGAACGGATAGACAACTACCACCATACGAAGAGCGCTAGACAAAGCTATGACACAAAGAGCTAAAAAAGAATCCACAGCACTGGATGGCTTCGCATTTCTACCTTAAATTAAAGACTCGACTGAGAAGATAGTACGTGTCCTGAAACGATTCAACATAAAAGCCGTTTTTACGACCAACAACACTTTGGGTAACGGTTTCAGATCAGTAGAAGACAAAATTTCAAGTTTATAAACAACTGGTACATATTACACTCCTTGCTCTTGCGGTTCGCGTTACATTGGATAGACCGGTCGTTCCATTGATATATGACCAAAAACATAAAGGCGATTGCAAACACAAACGCATCACAAAATCAGCTGTAACTGAGCATACACTTGCAAATTAACACATTTAGAATTTCAGCGCGCCAAAATACTGGCTTCCTACGGGTAATACGCGAAGCCATAGAAATAGAAAAACATTTAAACAATACAAACAGGGAAGATGGTTTTAAGCTTAGGAAAACGTGGACTCTTGTAATACATGATTTAAAGCCTTACAACCACTGCGCGTCGGTAGGCCACGCCTTACGTCTTTCCGAATGACTGGCACAGAGGACTATAAATAGCTCCACACCTACCTTCAGTTCTTAGAGCGGCTTTCACTCTAATGATGCAATCTCCAATATAGTTCGAAACGTTAGTCGATATAGATGCACAAACGGCAACAAGGCCAAATATTCCTAAGATGCCTTGTTCTTAAAGTACTAGAACAAGACGCAACACCTGTTTTTTTTTAATGATGAAATAACCTTACTCACCAAAAACATGGCCATTGCGTGGATTCTTGCTCGAGAACACAAGGTGCAATGTACATTAAGCCAGACAATTCTGAGTGTACAAAGACTTTGCGTTCTAAGCCTAAATTCAATTTAAACAAGCATTATTCGATTAACACCGAAAGCCGCAAACAATATATATTGTGTATTTCTGTTTTACTCAACAGCTACTACTTCAATTAAATTAAAATTATGCACATAAATTAGGTGCTTACCCTATACAAAGATAGGCATAGTTTGGACCCAAGAGGGGCATGATGAATACATTAAAAATTTATTTCTTATTGCTATTTTAAACATTTTCAGTTCCAAAACTTTCACTTACGAGGAAAGTTCCGTGTAAAGATTTTTTTGCTTTCCCTGGCTTGCTTTTTGCCAGTAGAATATTTTTCCTGGTAGAGAATTATACTCAGACAATATAAGATATAAAAAAAACATGGTGTCTTCCTCAGTTATGTTTTAGTCAAAACAATTTTCGAAAATAGTATAATTTCTTTTTAAATCCGCCACCGTTTGCGGAATTCCAGAATCTAAAAATAATTCAACTGGGCTTTATGTATGCGTATTGTTGTATTCTCTAAAGTTGGCTTAGACAACAGTGTCCTGTTATTGTTATTATGATTATTATATTTTATATTGCTAACTTATATTATGTTATTGTTATTAGGTTAATGATTGTTATCAGGAAAGTTGTGCATGTCAATATAACTCCCTTTATCATTATCGGATTTATATTAGCTCTCCTACCTGGCAGTCTTTTATTTGAGGCGTAGCAATTTCTTCAAATTGCATAAAATCATAAGTAACAATTTAACATATTTTACATTAAATGCAATACTTATTTCATTTTGTTCCTAAATGTTATCAATAGAAATAGTGTTGAGTATACATTTTATGGCCGAGGCAGTTTACTCCGAGGCTAATAAATTATGCGAGTCAGTTATATGTAATATCGGCCGTATGTTGCTTAACAGTTTGTTAGCATTAAATGATTCGTCTAAATCCCTAAAAAACATAACATTAATGACTACTTTGATACAATTGCCGGCCGGACTAACTCAGGAGGACGGCGTGTAGTTCTTTAAGTACTAACAATTAATTAAAAGCCAAAATAAGCGCCAACGAATCTTTTAATTATCGACAAGTGTATCCAGGTATCCCAGAGAATTCGTGAACTCCCGTAGTCCAAACTTATGAAAGAAAGCTCGAGAAAAGCACAGGTAGCGGTAACAATAACAAAACTACATTGACGATATCACAGTGTAATAATCACGAATTCAATATCATTTACTAAAAGTATAGGAGATTATTTGCTACACGTAGCTTAAACATAGCATTATAAATCTAGGCCAATTTTTAGGTGCACTTTATTAATACAAACTAGGTTTGCGAAGAATTAACGGCTGCAAATATAAATTACAACAGTTTAAAAATGTGTAACGGAGATTAGTGTCGGCTGAAAAACATGCATTCAGCTACGAATCTCGTGAAGTGAACTGTACATAACGGCGAGGGTCCCAAATACAGCTTCCGAACTTCTGACGGAATTCAGCAGGTACGGTACCATTAGCAATCGAATGAGGCACTCAGCACCGGATCACTGCCCACAGTATTAAATAAAGGGAAATCCAAACTTGTTACTCATTTGTTGAGCCCCTTCTACCCGCTAGGGAGGTCACGTAGTTACCATAAATGTGGAAGGTAGAGCCAAACAACAGATACGAAGGTCGGGAAAGGCTTTCAGAGCCGATAACGGGTTAAGGTCGACGCCCTCAATGAGGTAAGTTTCCCAACAACTTCCGTGAAACAATACACGAGTGGGGGGGGGGGGCTAGAAGGAATCTCCGAACCTGCGGCTACAAGGAAAGTGTCCAAAATAGAATCAAAAACGCATTAAACACTTCCCGGTTCAAATAATACTGAATTGTCTTTATAAATGCGAGACTCTGTTCTTTGCAAAATTGTAATAACAGATCTCCACGATCATATCATATGTGTGTAACAAATCAACTTCGATTATCATGAAATGTACAATTATTATCAACGTTAACAGAATTGTCACAACGGAAAATACCGTGGAAGTGTTAGACAGCATTATGAAGAATATCAAAATAATTGCTACTTGTTTTTACTTTGAATGTGCTTTGAATGTGAGACTGTAATAAACGAAAAACAGTATAACTTCAGTTTTTATTGCCATGAAATACACAATTGCTATAAACATTAATTGAAACATTGGAAGTGTCTTTTGATGGTAAAGTAATGCCAGGTAAAGTTTGGTTTGACACAATATTACGACAAAAAGAACTACTTCCTGATACATTAATATTATTTACAGCGTCGACCGTATGGTGAGAACATCCAGGTAATTTCAAATTAAGATTCTCTACTGCGTCATGGTTAGACCGATCAGTTAAGTCCAATACAGTTTGACGACCAAGGATTTGTGCAACTTCAAACTTTTTCTTCAAAGATGCATCAATATAACCCTCGGAAACTGCAGACGACTTCCACCCTACGTGTTGTTATACAGTTAGTAAATCACCGCCTTGGTTAGTTAATTGTGTTGCACTGGATTTTCTGAAACAATGACCTGTAAAGAGTTCAGGATTCGGTAATTGAAGAAATTCGGAATGCTCCTTGAAACCTTCCCAATAGTATTAATTTCAATGGAACTATTAACACAGTGACCACCACGGTAGAAACGTTTTTGTGTAACAATTTTTTGCAATTAAATCAATTCAATCTGGGCTGGTTATCATAAACTGCCTCGGTACATTGTTTTTACTTTCCTCGTCTGAAAGACGAAGAAAGTATTGTCATTACGAAAAAATCACATTCCCAGATTTATTCAGATCTTCACGTATCAGGGTCCCTAGATGGCGAAAAACAGGTTTTCTCAATTCCGTCTGTCTGTCTGCCTGTCTGTCTGTCTGCCTGCCATATATACAGGGTGAACACCTTAAAAATAAAATGTTGTTTATTTTTCATTCAATTTAATAATAGATAGAAGTAATAATTTGTACATAATGCAGGCTTTATTCTTACCAAAAATGAAAGCCAATATACACAGAATAAATTTTTTACAATACAAAAACGGGGCAAAAATTTGCGAGTTACTTAATATAGCTGCGAAGCAGAAATACGAGAAGTTGATGCTTCGTGGCGCATGTAAAAATTGCGCGGTTCCTTAAAACCCCAGAAAACGTTGAAGCTGCACACGCTGTTCGCCGTTCGAATTTGACCACCCGTAACTTTTTTTAATTTGAAAATTTATTTAATTTATTAGAAACGTGAAGATATTTTTACTCCTAACTTAATTTCATTTTTAAAAGTATTTAGTGTCAAAATTTCAACGAGGGAAGTTCTGGGTAAAGCCTTTTATATATTTTTTGTTTTAGGAACTGCTATAGTAACTGATTGAGGTCTACATTGAACGTCATCGATGGACATGGTTCTCAATTCCTCGTGCCAACACGCACCGCTACAGCCCATGATTAATATAATCTAAAATTATATTAAGTACCTATGTGTAAAATTAGAAAATAAATTAAATTTACACCCATTTTCATAGCCAGGTACAATTAATTATCTGCTTCTTTAATGAATTTATTAATGTCGCTCTCTTCCAATATTTTAGATTTTTTTGGCACGTAACCTGTAGACATTCGTTTCAAAAACGCTTGCAGTTTAACATATTTTGATATGTCAACATTCCTGTATATAGCAAGGCACAATATAAGTTTTTAATAGGTGCTCCATAAAGTGGATGGTTTGTACTTTGCTCATCAAAATAGGCTACTAACACATTCTCGCATATATTTTCAACATTTTTTCTATTGCACCATTCTAAAAATTGTTGAAACTGATTCTCATATTGCGATCTGGACTTCTCTGGCAGTAAATTGGTAACAACATTGGCCGCACTTGCTCGAATTTCGGGCGGAGTTCATGAAAAATCTTCAGAACTCATTTTCAACAAAAAATAATGACAATTCAAATTGAATTTTCCACGGCCTTCTTAAATAATACTAAATCGTTGTATCCAACCTTAACAAAATTAACTAAATCTCAAAATTTAATTTTTTTTATGTAAAAACGAATTAAGAGGTGCAAAATAGAAAAAATAGTATAAAACACTCGTTCAGAAAGCTCTTCCTCTGTTTGTTCCTACACTCTCCGCTACGTGGCTCGAGTCGGAATTTCAAACTCGTGCTTGAATCGATGCTTTCTCGAACTTGTATTTTAATACACTATTTTATATCTTCATATAATAGTTGTTAAGATGCCGTTGTCCTTGTCATTTATGAAATTGTGCATAGGCTAATGTCAAGTCCAATCTAATACGACAATGACATTTCTAAACGTTATCCGCTTTCGACATTGTACTCTTCACGACATTGCATGATTTGTGTCATAGAATTTGATAATGCTCTTAGGTTAAATTGTCATACGATGTTTAACAGATCATCATGCAGAATACAGCTCGGCAAGTGAATTTAAAATTAGTTCCTTGTAAACAATGCTTACACTGGTTACCACTTAACTGATACCATCAATGTTGTTAGATCCTTGGCGTAATATTTGTATTCAAATTGTTTGGTTGTTGGCTATAAAGATCTTGACATTGACTTTTTATTAGATGCGTGCATACAGGGCCTACTAATTATATGCTAATCGCGTTTCTAAGAAGTAGGTAAAAGATTTCAAATTGAAATCTGTATAGTTTAATATGGGGGCTTTTAAATTTAAAATTACTTTTCAAATAAAAGTGTGCAATGCAATATATACATTGCTAAGCTAACAACTTAGCTCTACATTATTCACTAAATTTCTGATTCGGAACAAGCATGCTATTCTTTGTTAACGATAAAAAACAATTCATAAAGTCTAAAGTAATTCTAAATCATTCTACAATTGAATTACATTTGTTTGAAATAAATGATCCCTCTACTTCAATACATGCCATGATAAGGATGAAGGGACATTGATAATTTTGCACTAGTGCAAAATGTCTATAATTTGACATTGTGTTCACTAGTGCAAATTGCCAATGCAATCCCGAAATTTAAAAAGTATTTGGTTTTGACATATTTTGGACATTGAAATTTATTTCCTAAAGACATTTATACCCCTATTTTACTTTGACTTTTAATATTGTGTAGTGTCACAACATCCATTTGTGGGGGCAGTTCTGAGTAAACCCGTTTATAGGGTTTTCCAATGTACTTAAGCTCTATGCGCTTTCGTGAATTTCAAAAACTTGTTGGCAATTTGACATATACTTAGGACATTGCCATTGATAATTTATTGTGTTTTATTATCACGTTATATTAAATCCATACATGTTTTACTAGTTTCCGGTTCGCGAAGTATTTAAAATTTTAAAGCAGGGGAGAGAAAATATCATCAAGAAAAAGGCAATTTGAAAAGAGGGAGTCTCCTGTGCGATTTGGAAGCATACATTTAAGAAAGGAATTACACCTGAAAATTGTGCATATTATTTGGAGGATCTGCTAAATTATGCAAAATCTGAATTAAAAGTTAAAGCGGGAGGTAATACATGACATTTTAATATTAATGAGACATAAATATCAATTAGTAGCACCATGGCCTTCGTAAGGGAGAAAATAGTGTTTGATGAAACACAGATCTAACGTGGGTACATGGTACGTATTTCAAAAGCAATTAATTAAAAATTAAAGGGGAGGACAAACATTAAAGTTTTCCTCGTGGTCCAGGGCCGGAATGGGTGTTTGAATCGGCCCGGGCAAGTGACACCAAACCAGTCCCATTTAAAAATGCCTTTTTTATAAGGTAAACAAACTGAATTATAATTTAAATTTGTTTTACAGCTGTTTGTGCGATTTATGAATTGGCAAGGAGGATAAGCATTTACTGGATCTATAATGTTTACCCTGATGGGTTTACATATTCACCAAAACTTCTTACACCTTACAATCCAAGAGATAATATCATCTAGGTTAAAAGGTTTAACTACGTGAAAACAATTACGTTTTTGCCAAGATACATTAAAATTTATTATTAAAAATTGATAAAAAAACGTTACCTTTCGCTAAATCACAAAGTTAGCTTCTTCAGACAAAAGATGTTTTTCAAAAATTAGTACACTTTATATAACAGGATCACATTCTGAAAAATATTAATTACATGTTAGTTTTAGATAGGTGAAGAGATAAGTTTCCTCAATATTGTTAAATTGCCTGTTTTAAATTCATCTTTATTTTATCTGGTAGTTCTTAAATGTTTTCTTGCTAAGTCAAATAAAACATCTCTTGTAATTTCAGTTTATAATCTTTTACTAGAAAACAAGTCGTTAAACATTTTTTTTATCTATAATAATATTTTAGCATTTTTACTTACAATTATACTTTCTTTTTGGTTTTGGTTTGTGTTAGTTTAAAACCATTTTGCTTGAATTATTTGTTTTGAAATTCGTTTAGTCCAACCATTGTTCTCCATGTTGATATTTTTTATTTAATTTGATAGCATCCCCTTTAGTTTGAGACGGTATTTAATTATTAAGTATTCACTCTTCTTTGACCTTTTTTGTCGGCAAAATACTTCTGGTTTTTTTTTTTTGTTTGTAATGAAAACCTGAAAAGTTACTTTTAGAGAATTTTTTTTTAATGTTATTCTATCTTTGAATGCGTAGTTTTGATAAATAATTAGTTGTGTTTGGTGATTTGAATAGTCAAAATATCACCTCCTAATGTCTTAACCATTATGATCTGTATATGGAAAGCAAGAGCGTCAACATCTATTATTAATAACCAACTAGCATCTATCCACCGTTTCGAATTCCGAAAATGGCTTGTGCTCGCCCAATCTCTAACTATTTGTCTTGCAATACTGATTTAGTTAGGTGAGCTCTTTCAAAATGGGTTAATTGGCTTTATTTAAACAATTTATTTTTCCTTAAATGAATAGGTATCGAAATATTAATTATTTGTTGTTTCCTGGTCCTAAATAGCTGGCGAACATTTTTTCGATCAACTTTGATTTTAAAAACCTAGAACGCTACATTTAGAATGGCAAAACTGAATTATTAAACATAAAAAAATGTTTTTAAACGAAACTATATAGTATTCGAAAAACATCACTAAGATAATCCAAAAAATATTTACAAAATATAAAAAAGATTACTAAACTCGTACTGCACATTGGTGTAACTATGTATAAAGTAAGAAAGGTAGTATTAAGATTATGGTAGAATGTCAAATTACAAGTAAGTTTTTCATGCTTTTACTCTTATACAGGGGGGGGGGGGGGGGGGTGTAGAAACGCTTTACGCACAATAGGGTTTTCAATGGTAATTTTTTCATATGACAATATTTGCTTCCCTAATTATTTTAGAGCAAACTTCTAAATAGGTTTTTTGTAGAGCAAACAATTCTGCATCCATTTATGCCATAATTTTTGTCATTTTACGTCAGAAAACCTAATAATGAAAGAAACTAGAATCATCATTTTTCAAAAATCGGTGCAAATTGTGAAGTGGTGGTATGCTGGAAGCAGATCAGGTGCAATAAGTGCCATGGTTGCCGCTACATTTGACAAATGCAAACAAATAAACAACAAAATAATTTGTTGATGCTTTTAGATGCTTCAATAATTTCAAGGCACTACTGATTTGTCTAAAAATGGTAATTTTATTGCTTTAAATTTTCGGTTTTCGAAATGTAAAATGACAAATGCTGGCATAAATGGATATAGAATTTTTTTTTTCTACAAAAAACTTCCATACAAGTTTGCTCTAAAAGAATACCTCCTTGCTCTACTTAAATAATAGTTAATTTTTAAAGGGCCTTTCATATGCAACTTGTGAAATAGAATGTGTAAATAATTTTTTTTAAAGTAGGATTTTTAAAATGTAAGTATTTCAGGGTGTGCTTTTAATTTAGAACGGTTTTAGAAACAAATTATTTATTCATTTATTCATGTTTACTATTATTTTGACGTGAACAAATTACAGATCTCAACAAATAAAGATGTTTCCTTAATTACCAGAACTCACCAACGCACTTGACTAAAATAAAGGCAAATAAAATTCTATACAAAATAAGCTTGCATTTGAATATTTAATGAAATTTAAAAAATCTTATATACAACTCGTGGTAACGTGCTTATTTTTCACGTGTGTGACTGCGCCTCGTTTAATAACCCTCTTATGGTCTAAATAACTGTTTTGCAATGGTATAATAAAATGTCAACTTTTTCGTTATTATTGTTATTAATCTCAAAATTACATGCTTTTTGTTCACGCAGCAAAAATGGTTATTTAGCTACCAAGGGCTTAAGAAGAAGTTTATGGCCCGCGCTCTGAAAACAAGGGCAATACGCGCTGGTTATACACCGTTATATACATACAACATTTTACGTACGGGTCGGAATATTCACAATTAAAACCAGATTTATAATTTTTATAAATGCTGGCACCCTATTACATCCTTCTTTGGCAAACTGATAAACAAGACAATAAGCTGGTCGTCAAAATTACATACTGTTTATTAGTGGAAAAATGCTATTTTTTAATGATACATTGAAAAAAAAATATTAAAGAAATGCAAAACATTTTGTATGGAACGCATTGCAGAATTGGTGTTTTTTTACTAATCGTAATTTACAATTACAACTCGTAAAAAACACCTACATTTTGCAACTTGTTTCATAAATTACTATCGCGACCCGTTCCGTGTCGCTTAGCGCGCCAATAAAGTGCTACTTTATTTACAAATAATCTATTATTTGTTATTTTCATCTGTGATACAAGGTGTGGAATGATTTTTAAGCTTTTCAATTTATTTACGTATTCAAAGTGGAAAATAAAATGTTGTATGCACCACGGGTGTTACTTAACCTTTATATTCCTCGGTCACATCAATCTTCATAATACCCTTGGTACATATAAATATTATGGCAGTATGGCCGTAACGTAACATAGTACGCCCTCAAAGATAAGGTATAAAGTGACCAATTTTCCCGGTCGTACATAAGGTTACTTTGTCAAACATTACCAATGATTGTATTGTATTGTATTGTATTTTTATTCATCATAATATACACCGTGGTGCTTAGATATGTCACAATTCCAGTTTAAATATAAAAATATAAAAATAGAAAAATACAATGCATTTAGAGAAATAGTCAACTACAGATAAATACAGTAACAACAAAAATACTAAAGTCAATAAAACAAGACAGTCTTAATTTTCAACAAATCTGAAATCGGAAAGTTCATAGTAGACATTGGCCAGAAGATGTTTTTTAAGCTTAACTTTGAAGAGTTTTGTTGGGGCATTTTTGAGAGTACTAGGAAGCGAATTAAATAATCCTATTCCGAAATTATTTCGTTTAGTGGACGTTAGTCTCTGCTGCGGAACCTGTATATCGCCTCGACTGCGGGTGTCGTAACCATGGGCATCGCCGTTTTTTGTATAATCGCCATAATGTTCTTTTATGTATAATAGATTACAATATAGTATTGCTGACGGTAGCGTTAATATGTTATATTTTTTAAACAATGGTTTACAACTGTCTAACTGACTCGCTCCCGCCAACACTCTCAAGGCTCTTTTTTGTAC
Source organism: Agriotes lineatus (assembly GCA_940337035.1). Classification (NCBI taxonomy): domain Eukaryota; kingdom Metazoa; phylum Arthropoda; class Insecta; order Coleoptera; family Elateridae; genus Agriotes; species Agriotes lineatus. Next base: position 18,114 of record CALNHX010009623.1, on the reverse strand, counting down.
AATGAAATTTTTTTTAATATGTCTAGAGGTACCCCAGTTTATTAGACCGTACGTCATTACACTATGAAATAATGCGTGGTATGCAGTAATGGCAGCATCTAAGTTTACTCGATTTTTTATTTGTCTAATTACATAAATTGTTCTTGATAACTTAATTGAAAGATTGTCAACATGTGCTTGCCAAGTTAGTTTGTTATCCAAGGTAAGGCCTAAAAATTTTGCGGTTTCACAGATATTTTGTTTATTTGAAAATAGTAAAGTGGTAGTTTTATTTTGGTTTAAACAAAGCTTATTTGCCTTGAACCAATCTGAGGCTTGGTTGATAATGTTGGTTTGTAACTGATTGACTAGAGTTTCATTTTCTACATGGTTTGCAAAGGTCGTATCGTCTGCAAATAAAGTCGTGAAAACTGGGATGGCATTAGGCAAATCGTTAACATAGATTAAAAATAATAACGGTCCCAATACACTTCCTTGTGGGACACCATGTTGAATTGAAGACATCTGGCTATACTGACCTTTGCAAAATACACATTGAGATCTGTCAGATAAGTAGGATGACATTAGTTTTAGAGTTACTCCCCTGCAACCGTAATACTCCAGTTTATCTAGTAAAATGCTTTTTGAGACACAGTCGAACGCCTTGCTTAAATCAAGAAATAGTGCAAAGGAAGATTTTTTGTTTTCCAATGATTCTGTTATATAATTAATGAGATTCAGCACGGCTCCCGACGTGTCCCTTCCTTTTCTGAACCCAAACTGTCTGTCCGTAAAAATATGGTTGGTTTCAAAGAAATTTAGAATTCGAACTGCAATAATTTTTTCTATAATTTTGGCCAAAATGGGGAGAAGCGCAATGGGTCTATAATTGGATCTATCATCAATTTCACCCGATTTATATAGAGGTATAATTTTGGCTTGTTTCAATTTATTAGGAAATATGCCCGTCTTTAATATGATGTTTGCAATATGAGCTATCGGGGCAGATAAACATAAAACATTTTCTTTGTACATACAAACCGATTGATTATATAGGTCTAATGATTTTGACTTTTTTAATGCCTTTATAATATCTTCTACCTCGGATTCCTCAACAGCATATAAGAAGAGTGATTGTTCATTGTTTACTGGTAATTTCTTTAGATAAACACTGTGTGAGTACTTTGATGGGGGAATATTTGATAATAAATCGTCGGCTACATGCACAAAGTAGTCGTTGTGAGATTCTGGGGAAATCACACTTACCACTCCATTGCTATTGATATTGTTTACACCTTTTTTTATTATTCTCCATATTGTTCTTTGTTTATTATCAGACTCCAAGATTTCTTTACTGATTTTTTCTTTTTTTAATTTTAAGATTTTTTGTTCGTATTCGTATTTTTTTTGTTTAAATTCAGCCGATAGAAGATCATTATTTTGCAAGTTCAATTTCAAAATGTTTCCAAGACGATTTATTTCTTCCCTGGCCGAAACTATTTCTGGATTGGTAAACATAGAGGCATTTTTACGTTTGTTATTTGTATTAATTTTAATGGGAGGAAAAGATAAATCGTGATAATATGAAAAAACTTTATAAAAAGCATTAACTGCGCAGGTTGGGTCAGACTCTCTATATAATTCTACCCAATCTTCAGTTAAGAGGTAATTTGAAAATTTGATTCTATTTCTAGAACTTTTATTTGGTACGGTTTTGTAAACAGAGGTCGCCCGTTTTTGAATAGTGTTAAATTTAATTATTTGAGATTTATGATCAGATATGTGAAATTCAGCCACAGTTGCAAGTTGTGTTTCAAAATTTGTGAAGATGTTGTCGATACACGACTTGGAATTTTTTTGTACTCTAGTAAAGTCGGTGATATTTTTTTGTAATCCAAAAGAATGGAATATGTTAGTAATTTCGATGCTTTCCTTAGATTTAACTGCAAAATTTATATTAAAATCGCCACCAAATACTAGTTTACTATTTTTAAAATATTTAGATATTAAGTCAAGAACATGAGAAAGTTTATTTTTAAAGATATCGATATTACCACATGGTGAACGATATAAAGCCACCGCAACACAGTTCAAATCAGCAAGTTTAATGCCAGTGCATTCAAAATGTTTTTCACTGTTAAGTTCATTAATGAAATTTAATGATGTAAAAACGTGATCAGATCTAGTAAAAATGCATACTCCTCCACATTCACTCTCCAATCGGCAGTAACAAGAAGCTAGATTGTAATTATTTGGTGTATATAAATGTTTTTCTCCATCCTTAAGCCAATGTTCACTAATCATCACCACGTCAAAATTTTGTTCAGTTAAGATGGATTCAAGATAATTGTGTTTGTTTCTTATGCACTGAATATTTGCATGCAAAATAGTAATATTAATGGTGTTTTTATTACAAAAGAGAGGCACTGAATGTTTGTCAATGATAGGAGATACTTGCTCTTCTGGGCACGTCGATCGTATTAAAAATTTCGTTTTGGCGAGTAGTATTTGCCATGGCTTTCCCTGGATTGTTGTAGGCGTATTAGATGTTGGGAGGAGACAAATGATTTGTAGGTTGCAAGGTCCGCCGATGCAGTAGAAGATCCTATGCCATACGCTTCAAAGTACTTCTTGTATAATTGTTTTAGCGACTCCACGTCTACAGGAAGGCCCTCAGAAGCTAAAAATACCCTTAGAGAAGCATTTGTGATGCCCTCGTGACAAACTGATTGCGGTTGTTCATGTAGATAGGATATGTACAACCTGACGGCATTCATTATTGCTGGTTCCCGCAGACGAGCCAAAAGGTACCGGCCTTCATCGGTGGCAGATTGCATTGTCAGTTTCACCCTTGGCGGAGTCATTGCATCTACTGTGAGATTTGTTTTCTGGATGCCTGCACTCACAAATTTTATGGGTTGATTTTCTTTAAAGGTGTGTTGTTTGCCAGCTGCTATAGCCTCCCCATCAGAATGAAGCCTTAGAATCTTCTCTTGAGTAGTGAATTCTTTAGTTGTCTTTTTCTTCACTTTGTCCAGCTGCATTTCATTTCCTTCGCTAGGATTTTCCTCAAGATGGCATTTTCTTTCTACTGACCACTTTACCGATACACCAGCAGGCCAGAACTGCTCTTCTGCTAATCGAGCGGCAGACTTTCTGTTTATGGTGCCAATCTTGTATGTTATATCCGCTGCATTTTCTGATTGTTTTAATAGGGGGTAGCATCTTATAAAATCCGACACTCCCAACTTATCTTTAATATAATGTACTATGTGATTGCTGTTATAGTACGATGGAAGGTTTCTCACAATCACATACTGCCATTCACTTTTGCCTACTTTTCCATCTTGAGTAGGTAATGTTAAATTTGACACTGGTTTTGGGCCACTCAAACTAGGAGATAGTTCTGTTGTTTGGGTGCCAACTGACATACAAGACTTTGATGTTTGAATTGGAGTCGGTTGTGAAGTTGAAGAAGCAACACCTGGAGATTTTAGGGTTTTCAGTCTTATTCGGAACTCCGCCATGGACTCTGATATTTTTGTTAACTTATGTTGTATCCCTTCTATGTTTTTCCTAATTTCACTTGAAGATGGATCGTGTACCTGTATTTTGATTTGGTCTTCATTGCTGTTGAAGAAGACTGAGGAGAGATTGAAAAGATCCTGCTGCATGCCGTTTAAACTTTTTCTAATTGATTGTGGGCCACAATCAGTGAAGGACTGACACATCGAGTAAATTTCCTCAACTCTTTTATGAAGCAAATCTAGCTTTGAATCTTGGTTATATACCAATTCGTGTGTTTCCGTAATAATCGGAATTGCATCAGCCACTTTCTTAATTAGTGACCCTATAGCCTCGATGTTATCGTTTGGTACTTGGTCCCTTGTTAATTGTGAAACTTTTTCATGCAGATATTTTAGATTGGGAGAATCACATAGAACGCAAAAATATCGCAGTTGGTGATTTTTTTGTTGTGAAATCGTTTTTAATGTGGTTTTGTCAAATCCACTGCATGCCATGCAAAATATGCGCCTACATTCGCCACTACACTTTAGTTTATATTTGTCCTTAACATCCAGGAAGACTTTTTGGCAAGCATCGCATTTGAAATTAGCCATTTCAACGAAATTGAGGTCAAGTTCACTACCAGTAGTAAATAATTTAAATGTAATAGGAAGTCAAATTGCAATTACTTGCAAAATGTGTTTCCTATTGTGTCACTGGGTTATGTTATGATGAATTGCGTACATACGAAGTAATATGTAGTTTAGTCAACACAGCAAAACAATACACACATGAGTATTAGCATGAAAGAATGCAAAACACTGCAAAACAAGCGGAGCAAAACAAAAATGCGACCGCACTGCACGACGAGCAAACTAATACTAATCATGTGTATAGTACCAATCCTAGAACCAACGAAAAAGTCAGTCTAGGAAAGTTATGTAACATCTTTCAGGCTGAAATATAAGCTATTAACGTATGCGCAAATATCAGCATAGAAAAGAAGCTGCTCAATCGAGATATACATTCTCTCAGACAGTCAGGCAGCACTGAAAGTGCTAAACGCTTTCAGTACATCATCTAGACTGGTCAAGAAATGCAAATCCAAACTTCAAACCTTGAGCCAGGGAAACAGTAAAATTATGCTGGATTCCAGGTCACCAAAGCATTGAAGGAAACGAAAAAGCAGATAAGCTCGCAAAAGAATCTGATCTAAGCATACAGAAAAACTAAGCCCCTCTCAGCCATTAATGAATGGGTCAATACCGCATGCCAACTAAGGTGGAGAAACTACAATCAAGCAACACACTGCAAAAGATTGTTAAAACTCCGAATCCACAAACCACCAAAACCCTGTTCAGACTGAACAGAACTCGAATCAAGCAAGTAGTCAGTCTACTAACAGGCACTGGAGCATTCAGAGAATTTATGCACAGGATCAATATCTATAGAGATGAACCTGTTTGCAGACTATGCTGATTAAACAGCCTATCATATTCTCAATGCCCAGCATTAGAGCGTAATAGACACCAACTCGATTGGAGCCTTAACTCTATTGACAACCGCAAGCTAATAGAGGACATTGCAAGTCTAGTAAAAGATGCATATGTCGGCCTGCTAACTTGAAAACTCCTGACAGTACAAAAAGCCCAAAGGGCTGACGTGCGCAGGCCAGCAAATGGCAGTCGTGGAATCTAATTTAATCTAATACATCTTTTTTTATAGTTGTGGCCCTTCAGCATTTATTTAAATTCATATGTGGCTCTCAGTTTCTTACTAGTGACAATGGGTTTAATGCGCTAACTCATTACCCTAGCAAATTTTGTAGATATTTATCGCTGGCTCATAACCGGCATCAGGAAACGACTGGTGAACATCACCGAAGACAGGCTAACTCATGTAAGGATGCATATAACACACACAATCAAAGGCTGCAACTAACCTAAACAAGCTAGAACGACAACATAGAGATGAGAATCAGCGATGCTGGTTAATTAACATAACCTCCAACTTCAAACATAATATACATATTACCTGCAACCGTGCAGTCATTATATAAAATGCCTAGGCATTCTATATAATGCCGACAGTTTCGCTGGCATTATGTTTAATATCGACTAACGAACTGGTATTTTAGGCAATTTATGAAATTACATAAAATGCCTAGTTATTATATAAAATGACCGAATTATACAAGTTGCCTGTAACATGTGTATTGCTGAATTCATAATAGGTAATTGATATTCTGCTTTTGTTTTAGGTGTGAAGATACAAAACTTCTATTGGCTCACATTTAATTAAAAGAAACTATGACACTTTAACAAACACAAAATGAATATCAAACAAGAAACTGGAAAGTAACCCTTGTAGTTCCACAGGAATTCCATCATGCAAATTGCAGAACATAAATAGCAATGAAAGTTTCGATACGCTATATATTAAACAAGAAGACGTCGAATTAAATGATGAAAATTATGAAATTAAAAGATTTGACAAAAATACCATCACTATTGCTTGTGGCAAAAAGGAACTTTATAGTTGCTCTGTTTGCAAATATAGAGCATAGAAGAAAAATCGTTTAATAAGGCATATGACGACTCATACTCGAGAGAACTTGCATTGTTGCTCTGTTTGTGACCAAAGAACGACAGGTAGAAGTCATTTACTAACACATCAAAAATCACACAGGGGATAAACCTTACAGTTGCTGTGGTTGCGAACATAAAAAAACTCAAAAAGGTGGTTTAGTTAAATATTAAATATATGAGGTGTCACGCAGGAGGAAAACGAACAGCACAAAAGAAACAGTTTAGTTACATATATGGGGACTCATATAGGAAACAACCATACCGTTGCCCGGTTTGTGTTGTTGTGAAGTCACAAACCGGGCAACTGTATGGTTTTTTCCTATAGGCATACTTCAAAGCAACACGGAGAGATAATTTAGGCATACATCTAAGATCTCATATACAGTATGTGTAACGACATATAGAACTTAGGGAAACTTAATAAATATTTCAAATTTTAACTGTTTTCAGAAAGTGTGATATTCAGATTGTGTATTTATTTAACTGTAATAATCGAAATTACCTTGCAACGTGAAGCATTGATATTTAATTGTCAAAACAGCATTTTGTAAATGAAGAAATTAGTAGAATCCCACTAAATACAGGAGTTTCTCATGATAGGAATCCTATTATTGAGGAATATTTCTATTAATAAAGATTTTTGGCTCATAGAAAAATTTATGAACGGAAATATCACATTCTTCGAAAAATTTACAGTTCGTTAAATTTGGTTATAAGTAAAAATAGAGCGGCACTCTAAACAAAACCGAATCATGAATTACAATGTAACCAAAGTTGACTAATCAACATCTGTAAATAACTTAAGCCGAACGATGTAAATGAATGTGTTTTATACACCCAGAGCGATAGATCCGACCAATGCATCACACTACAACACAAGCCATGCTCGGACCTGTTTGATCCTCAGCAAAATTTATAATTGGCGTTTATGTTCCATATGTCGTTACACACAATGTATGATAGTAACCGTATAGGTGCTGCGTTTATGGATGCAATACAGAAAAATCATTTGTCTTATGAAGTCTTATTCACGAATGTTACACCAGATACTACTTAGGAAATAATCTTATTATTATATTACGAAAATTGGTGTTTTTATTTTTTTTATTTTCATTGTATTATTGGTTATGTAAATGTTATTTAAATAAAGCTTTTTCCATTTTATTTAATTTGTGAATAGAATCCAGTGCAGATAAACGTTTTACATACTTACATAAACTAGTACCCTTACAATAAATTTAAATATACAAAATTTTTAATAGTTGTAATTTTTATATTATTGATATGTTTTATCTATCAGCCAGATTTTGTATAAAAATAGCCATATAGTGTACCTGACTTGAACTGGCTCACCTGAGTGTATTTAGAATAGCATTCCAATCGACAGTCGATTTGTTCATCTATGTTCATTGCTTGCTGGTATAGGTTTATAATTAGCTAGTTTTAAATGCGCGCCAATGTGTTTTTGGATTTTGCACCAAAATGCGTCCGCTTGCCGCGTAATAGTGCTGGGTTGCGGCATCCATTTGGAAGTGTACTTCAGAAGCTGCCTTGATTTCTGTCGAGTGTGGTGTGCTCTTGTTCGTAGGCCTGGCCAGGTAATCTAATTTTAAAGCTGGACACAGCACAAGCAAAAGTGAAGTTTCCACAATTCCTGGGAAACTACAAGTGAAGAGAAGCATTGTCGTGCATGCAGTGAAGTTTGGCAATTTGGAACCACAGAGTTAACAAAGGAAGCGGCCGTGCCACCTTGTGCCGCAATAGCGAATACATCGTCAGTTCAAGCTGTGAGTACTCAAGTCCAGGTTTTTTGCAAATGGTATTTGTTAGTCAACACTGCAGGTGGGTGATTTTATACTGACACAAGTCTTATCGAAGCCGGTATTAAGTGAGTCACAGCTCGTCAACAGGCATAGGTGCGCGCTCTTTTGTCTTCATTGCACACTGCTCTAAGCACATGTGCAGTAGGCTGCCAGCGCAAAGGCAGCTAACCTAACGTGTGTACATACCTAGAAGTACATATCTACATAACATACTACTACTATATTGTCGTACATATTGTAAAGGGTGTTCAAAAACTAGTACGTTTGGAGTTGGTTATGACTTGAGAAAACAAGCAATACAGTATGTCTACTTATTACTTACACATGAACAAAAAGCACAGCAAAGTAAATTAAGGTTAGAAACTAAAAATGTTATATACATTTTACACTTAAAATTCAATTCATTATAACATGATTAAGATGGGTCTATTGCAACTGGTCTAACTGAAAACTGGTCTAAAATGAGTTAGACCAGTTTACACGTTTGCGTTCTTAAAACTGGTCTAACTGAAAACTGGTCTAAATTGAGTAGACCAGTTTACACTCTTGTGTTCTTAAAACTGGTCTAAACTGAGTTAGACCAGTTTACACTTTTGAGTTCTTAAAACTGGTCTAAAGTGAGTTAGACCAGTTTACACTTTTGTCTTCTTAAAACTGGTCTAAAATGAGACTGTAAGGAATGTGAAAGTGATATAGCGGACCTTTAATAATAGCGGATCAGAGCCTGAATGGAGTAATGGCTTTCTTATTTATTGATTTTCGGGAGATTGAGATCTGTGGTTTTATTGGGCGTAAATGGGCATGACACGTTCGTGTTTGGAACAGCGTGATTGGATGTTCATACTAGTTTACAAAGCTATTTACGTTTGTTTTTTGTTTAATAGGAAATATATTGCAGGCAATCGTTTGATGCCACGCGCTAATCATTAAGAAAATTGAATTATTCAATATGGTATCCAGCATGACCCTCTAAAAGTAAAAACCAACAACACTGCATCAGATGATCGTTTCTTAATTTCTTTTGGCAAAATATGTGAGAAAATTGTGTTTAAAAAACACTGCACTGGCTAAGATCCAACACTTGTACAGGGTGATCGAATTTTGGCGCCCCGGAACTAAAAGTCTGCTAAAAATTTGCAAGAATGCGAATTTTTTTTTTCAGAAAATATTTCTGATAAAAATTGGTGCATGTTACTAAACTTACATTCCATGCATCCGATTTACTGATACGCTTAATATAGCTCGCTAAATCCAAATTTATGGAAAGCGTCTCTAGTAAAAAAATATCAAAAAATAATATTAAGAGAAGATGAGGTTTTATATCTAAATCCTGTATGACACGACGCTAAATTTTATGCAAAATTTACTTGTAAATTTTCAAATAAATTCACTGATAATTTTTTTCGAAAACACAATTTCCTGTTTGCAACGTGTGCTAAATTTGATGTTAAATTTGGCACGCGCACATGCGTAGTAGCAAGTCGAAACGGTACCCTCTTAGAGGGTATTGGTTGAAGTATACATTTGTTTTCATGTTATTTGTCGTTGTTAGCTATTTTCGGAGGTTAGGTTAGAGTATTTATCTTAGATAGGAGCGCCGACATTAAACACGCGGTTAAACAATGCTAATAAAATGCAGGTTATGTTTATGTTTACATTCCGCATCATGCGCTGCAGTTTAGTCTGATTACGATACTTCTGCGCATCTTTACACGCATATTTACCAGAAAATTTAGAACAAGTTCTAAATAATTTACATGAATATTCAGCGCAAAATTTAGCAGTCCATTTTCTGTATGCAACGGTGCTTAATATTTTTATGTCAACACATCTGTCGAATAATTCAAATAGACCAATGACAATGTAGCGTTGTTCTGTTTTCAGCCAATAAAAAAGAATTATATCGACATAACCACCGGTGGTTCCAAGCGACATCATTTTTCTACATAACCACTAGTGATCCTGGCGACATAATTTTTTGACATTAACATTGTGATGACAGTTATTATAATTTTTCGTTTTGGTTGCTCCTATGGAAACAAACCCACAACAATCCAAATTTCACGTAATAAATTGCTCTCAAAATGAATTTTTACAGTTATATTCGTTAAACTTTCCTTCGAATACCATTCTTAGTCAGAGTTAAGTTGAATATTTATGCGGAGGTATCACTACTCATGTCCATTGCGCAATGGACATGAGTAGTGATACCTCCGCAAAAATATTCGACATAACTTTGACTACTCATGGTATTACAAGTGAAAATTTACAAGTAAGTTTTGCATAAAATTTAGCGTCGTGTCATACAGGCTTAAATTCACAGTTTCATTGAAAAAATCAAATTATTGTTTTTTTCTCATTTTTTTGGCACGCCATTGAAGTTTTGGCTCACTATATTGTTAAAATCCTCGCTAATAATCATTGAATGATGTGTTTAAAAATAATATTTAAATTTTAAATGTCCTTAAACAGCTTTTATAATTTCTTTAATTAAAGTTTTGTCTTACCCGCGATATTTCCATTTTTGATCGTTACGAAATTCTAGTTATAACAAAGCGAAGTATCATCGAAATTCTTTATCGAGGTAACTTCAAAATATTTATTTCGAGTAGTTACAATGTGAATACATTTATTTTAAGAATATTGGGTCAACCCGAAGGACATTGTTTTGAAATTATCTTTCCAGTACCGGCAAGAATATCAGGCTCAACTTGCCGTATTGGGAACATAACGTACGGAAGATATTTTCCAGGACCAGTTGAAGAATGTATGAACTGTGCAAGCAGCTGTAAACGTTCCATGAATGTTATGATTTTTCTCGAAGATGTATTTTTGAGCAAAGTTGGCATTAAAGTGATGAGCTATTCAAATCTACCAACCGTCAAAATAATGCCAATTTTGCGTTTTATTTTGTTTAATCGCCTAGTCAATTACAAAGACTAATCATCACACTTAAAAACTATATACAACCTGTGTCAAAGGGAGAAAACGAAAAAGATAAAGAATTCAAAAAATGAATAACATCTAGACGACATAAATGGAAACAAAAAACAACAAAAACCAGGAGTTTGAGACCTTTAAAAAAACTCCATAAAATTTGCAACCAACGCTCGACACTGCAGACAGCATATGGGCATCTCGTCGGTGGTCTCTTCATTTGGGACGACGACGTATTGAAGTGGCGACTCGATTACGTCGACTACACATAAACGGCACAGCTGTCGGTGGCCGCAGGGTACGGCAAGCCTGGTTGCCTTGTTTTCCATGCAAACAAGGCAAGCTACGTCTCCGGGACCGACTGGCGTTACTGTTTCCTCACGACGCAATTTTCTCCTGAGGTCCGCCCTTTGATTGTCCAGAAAGGTCTGGGGCGGAAGATAACCTTCAGGCAATGCAGTTGGCTCATGCTCCCAATCTCAAGTGTTTTTTAAACACAATTTTCTCACATATTTTGCCAAAAGAAATTAAGAAACGATCATCTGATGCAGTGTTGTTGGTTTTTACTTTTAGAGGGTCATGCTGGATACCATATTGAATAATTCAATTTTCTTAATGATTAGCGCGTGGCATCAAACGATTGCCTGCAATATATTTCCTATTAAACAAAAAACAAACGTAAATAGCTTTGTAAACTAGTATGAACATCCAATCACGCTGCTCCAAACACGAACGTGTCATGCCCATTTACGCCCAATAAAACCACAGATCTCAATCTCCCGAAAATCAATAAATAAGAAAGCCATTACTCCATTCAGGCTCTGATCCGCTATTATTAAAGGCCCGCTATATCACTTTCACATTTCTTACAGTCTCATTTTAGACCAGTTTTAAGAACACAAAAGTGTAAACTGGTCTAACTCACTTTAGACCAGTTTTAAGAACTCAAAAGTGTAAACTGGTCTAACTCAGTTTAGACCAGTTTTAAGAACACAAGAGTGTAAACTGGTCTACTCAATTTAGACCAGTTTTAAGAACGCAAAAGTGTAAACTGGTCTAACTCATTTTAGACCAGTTTTCAGTTAGACCAGTTACCAAGTACCCATTAAGATGCCTGTCACTGGATTCAATACATTTTAAAACTATTTCTGACTCCATTCACTGCATTTTCTAAAAACTGGGGCATATTATTTATTTCTTTAAACTTCTCAATAATTCGTCGTCTTAATTCTTCCAAATTATTAATACGAATTCTAAATATTGAATTTTTGATGACAGAAGATAAACATAAATCACATGGTGTTAAGTCACAACATCGTGCAGACCAAGGAACTTCTAATAATAAGTCTATTATTAAAGAACTGTATAATCAACTGTAAAGTTTCAGCTGTAAAATGTAGTCTTGCTCCATCCTGTTGTAAGTAGCTCTCACGTAATTCATCATCGTGGAATTAATCGAAAAATGGTTGTAAAATTTCCTTTGTATATCTGTCTGCATTGACGTTCCCATTACAAAAAAAAATTGTCCAATTACACGTCTTGCACTAATAGCTGCCCAGACACCAATCTTTTCAGCATGCAGAGGTGATTCAACAAACTTCCTTCATGGAATAACTCTGAGGTCATCCAAGCACCAAATACAAAAACAAATGCGCCCATGCAGTAAATAATTACAGAGAAAACATAGTTATACTTACAAGTTACGCATGTTAACATATAGAGTGCAAAAGGTAAATGTGGGAATCCCAAAAATAAAAGAAAATACAGTTATTTCAAGAGAAATTAAATTTTCAATAGAAGATAAAGTTAAATGCAGGTGCACTAGGCACAACCACATTATTTGCTTGTTAACTACTCAAAAATTCTATACAAACAATTTTTAAATGCACTTAACAGAGCTTGCACAAACAACCCATTCAGGTAGGGCATTACATTGTTGATCTGTTTGTGATGAAGCGATGCCAGAGAGACTTTTTGAAATGCTCCTTGCGTAGCTTAAAACGATGACCACGCAGGCAATTATCGTTGAGCTGGACCATGGGTGAAGTAGATGGAAAGAGGTTATGTGTAAAACGAAAAATTTGATTTAAATCCTCTGGTTCTTTGTTTTTCTAAAGTACTGTAATGGTTACTATAAGAATGCTAATTTATTTGGTAAAAATAGTTCAAGGGTTTGATATTATGTAAAAAAATGATCAAAATATTTCATTATTAAAATACAAAGATGAATTTAAGTATTAAAAAGAACATTGTAATTGTTAACATGTGTATTTGGTAAAATAATGGATTCGAATTTAAACTCAGTCGAACAATTCAAAATAAGAAACTGAAAGGTTCTAACATATAAATTAAATATTACCTGAATTGGAAGTGGAAAGTTAATATCAAATACTTATTGGAAGAAATCATTCAATACGTCAGGTATTGAATAAATGTAATAACATATTATCTAGTAGTGTTAAACTTTAAAAATTTGCATAAAATATATCACTACTAACGTAATACTATTTTGTAAAAGTCTAAAATTTGAAAAATAAACTCTTATATAAGTTGATTTTTAATCTATTTGGTATATAAAAGAGTATATATAATATGAAATTGGTGAGAAAGTAAATTTTAAAAGAAGACTATATGGCGAAGTTATGGAAAAGAATGTGTATGGTAGAGTACCATAAGTAATTTCTGGAATTGGGTGCTGTACTGAGTTTATTACATCATGTGAATTGGATAACGGGTGTTGCATTTACTGGTATTGTACTTCGAGCTTCTTATTGAAGTAGATATCTTGTGAGTTGGATATTATCGAGATTCGTGTTACTGAGTTATCGACAGCTGGGAGATTTGAAAAGGAGACATTGCTGTTACTACTAGTGGATCTTGTCGAGCTTGTTGGTGGACGTAACAATTATCCTGTCATAATTGGCTGGAGGACGTTTGCAGTTACTCGTAGTTGATTGCATCTATACTGGGGTTAGTCCACAGATTAAGAAACTTCTGTGAGCAGTCGGAATACACTTGGATCGGTGAAAAGCCAGATTGAATTCCTTGGTGACAGCTGCAGGTATTTATTGAAAGAACTAAAAGTAAAGCATTAAAAGAGTGAAGTGAAGTAATTAAAAAGGGACTACTTTTTTTCATGTTTATTGAATCACAGGTATTGTAACAAATATTTGTTTTTGATGGATTTTCTACTTTCACTTTCATTGTATATATGTCATTGACAGTTGTAGAAAATGTCATATGAATTTTGAAGTAAGCTTGCATTAAACAAAACGACTTTAGAAGTAACAATAATATTTATAATCTGTGAACCCGACCTGTTTTGAAAGTAATTGTGTTCTGCTGGAGCTAGAAATATTTAATAACATTTAATATTAATAACTTATTAAAGGGCATACGAATTATATAAATTCATCTTAAAAGAAAAGTCAAACGTACCAGCTAAGGCATAACAAATATTGCCATAATGTAGGAATGATAATAATTGTAGGGTAAAACATTAAATAAATATAACTACGTTGTAGGTATACAATACATACCATAAATTAGGTGCTGCAACGTGAATATATAACAGTACGTATGTTTAGTTCTGCCAGTCTACCTACGTGTAGCACATAACATTTGTTAGTGTTTAAAGGCAGTAATCAAATTGTTGATAACGTTTAGGTATCGTTGTAGTTCTAAGTGTGATATAGCCAAAGAGTTTTGTATCGGCAGCTTATATAGATATTTCCCTTTGCAGTAAACTAGAAAGATCTGCTATATAAGTAAAAAATAGGATTGGTCCTAAGACAGACCTTTGTAGTACTCCGCTAGTTGTTTGTAAAGAGCTAAATAAATCACTTCCAATTATAACATCGAACGTTCTATTTGTGGGAAACTCGGCTATCCATTTCAGCAACTTTCCTCATAGCCCAATGTTTGATTTTTTTGTATCAGTCTACCATGGGGAACTTTGTCGAAAGCTTTTTTGTAGTCGAGGTATGTTACATCCACAACTTCATCCCTATCCAACCAGGTCGTCCACAGGTAAACTGAGTTTAAGAGTTTAGAGATCACTGATCGTCCTGGTACAAAGCCATATTGAGAATAGAAATGATATTATGAAGAAGCAAGAATTCAATGACGTAGTTTACAACAATGTTTTTTACATAGTCATCATGAAAATCGTGAAGAAAGTACCTACATTTTTTGTAACAATTTTATTGAAATGTCAATTTGACAGTCGTAAATTTCGAAGTCCTTTTCGACTAAATTTCGAATTACAAGAGATTACTATGCAAAAAAAACTACTTGTACAACACGTTTTGCAAGTCCCTTTTTCTCATTCATTTGCTTGATTCAAACTTTAAATTCATGAAAAAAGTATGACTTTCAAAACTACTTGTACAAATTACTTTTTCCATTGTTTTACATAATAGTAATTTATGTATTTAGTGTGTAAAGAGAGTCATTTTGGCCTGAGGATGCGAGTTTTGTGCCAAGCGGTAGCGAGGCGCGCAAAAGTAACCGAATATTATAATAGCTCTTTTACACTCGAAATACATACAAAAATTTTTCTACGGTCCTAAATAAATGAAAAATTGTTAAATAATTGAAATTTATTTATAACAGGCAACCAGCAATACATCACGGACACTGTGTAACACACTATTATGTACTTGTACTGTATAAAGGAACTTGATTGCTTACTTTTATCATTAAATATGTATCATTGGGGGCCCCTTTCAAAAATTTTATTACTTCCATTTTAGATAGCACTTTGGATTTTTTAGGTTTGTAACCCACATGTTTTTGCTTTAAAAAAACAATCACTTTTTTATAGCCACCCACGTCCACATTCTGTTTCGTCAGGAAAGTTGCCTTTATCATTGAGAATATAGACCACAATGTAGGTAGCTTCATTACTTTTGCAAACTGGGATAAATAAGCCAACACCACGTTTTCCGAATATTTTGTGATTTTTTCGGTTTACACCGTTTGATGAAGTCGTTGTATTGCCGTTCATAGAGGCCGGCAACAACTCATTGGTTGCTGTCTGGGCCGCTTCAAATACTTCAGGCGGGGTGCAATTATCTTCAGATTCCATCTTCAACTTCACAAACTCAAAACTGTTGTATGATGATGGACGCGCCGTGATGTAATTGCCAATTATTTTTGACAGTTCCAGAAAAATGATGAATTACAATAATAATCAAGTAGCCATTGTGATGCGTAATGTAAAATGAAGTCACGTGATTATTTCATTAAGACATTGCTTACGTGGTTGCGATGTTAAAATGGTTACTAGGAAAAAATGTGTGAATTACTAACTTTTCGCATTGACAAGGGTTGCACGCATTAAATTAAATGAAGATGTGTGCAAAATAAATAAGTTAGATGTACGAAATTTAGAAACTTTAGTTAATAAATTTAATCAATTATTCGATGGGAAATTGAAACAATAAAGAAGCCGACCTGCGATTTATTAGTAATAATAATCAATGGTAGTAAAAATCGCAGATCAACCCCCTTACAGTTTATACACCACGGCAGCTCTGAAAGGTCTTTACTTACCGCGATAGCCGAGCTAACTCAATTTCGGCGGCCTTGGATCGTAGATTCTAAGCATCAGCTGTACTTCTACAAGCAGAGCCGGATTAAGAGGGGGGCTAAGGGGGCTGCAGCCCCGGGCCACCGAATTTCGGGGGCCTCGAAAAGATTCCAAGGTTATAATCTAGTGCGGTTTCTAATCATTTGGATCCCTTTGTACCCGTTGCATAAATGGGAATGGGGCCTCTAAAAAAATTTAGCCCTGGGCCTCATATATCCTTAATCCGGCTCTGTCTACAAGCTCTTTAAAAAAAAAAACGGCGCCAGAAATCCCAAGATTTCAAGTAAGTAACAAATTAACAACAAACAACTAAAGTTTATTTAATAATCAATTATTAGTTGTCTCGTAACGTCAGTAATAACCATTTAAATTGATTTAAATAGAATCAAAATGTCATAATACAGTACTGTAAATATGCCGAAGAATGCAGCACGCACCACAGTAAAAAAATAAACCCCTCTTGGGTTCTCTAATTAAGTTTGAATCACAATTCATTCGTGGGATAAGCTTATCACAGTCATTTAGTCCAACCGTTCACCCGGTTATTGATTGCAATCGGCGTGTAAGCACCTTTTACAAATTGCTTAATAAACACCAAAATAATAGTTGAATGATAGATTCAGTTTAAATATTGCAAACGTTAAATACATATCAAATAAAAGCATATGTAATTAAGTTATAATTGTAGCTATAGTTGCAATTCGGACAGTGGCCGGTTTTGGAAATGAAATTTATAATATTAATTATTAGTAACGGTGAACCAATCTAATCAGCTAAACCAAATAACTTCTATGGTCGGTTTGTTCATCTGCCTTCAAAGTGAGCGATAAACGTCGAGATAAGGACTAACCTGGGATATCGGAGCCTGTTATAAGCTGGCCCGGGTTGCTGTCATAACTACCCAAGGGTGTCTTAATGTCCCGTGTTTGAAGCAGAATTTAATTCCATGTGGAAAAGTTTGAGATGAACTTCATTCGACGAAGTCGATAATTGGAGCGGCTTGCGTCCAGATTGAATTGGTTGGTTCAAACTGTTATTTAAAAGCTGAGGAAAGGAGAAATTAATATGTGAATAATGAACAAAGAAACACACTCATACCTGATTTAGGTCATCAGCTCTCGAAAACGAAATTGATTAATAATAGTGCAATAGCGCGCACAATGCTTTCTTGGAAGCGAGTTGCCTCGGCGAAATGCAATAATGGAATGCTCGCGGAGCGACCCATAAGCAAGAAAAACAGCTTCAAGCTGGAGCGTAGCGATAATAAGCAATTCGGGAAAACCAAAATCGGTACCATTGCGCGGAATAAGAGCTGATATTATTTGAAATACAGCGGATTATAACTCAAGTGAAAGATACAGGCTGGCCTGAAATAGATGGGTAATTGGCGAAACAAATAGACGAAGCTAAAGATTTGTTTCAAAATTAGAAACTTTCAAGTATGCCACCGTTAAGATTCTGTTAAAAGCGGAAGCAGTACCTATATTCTGTAAACCGCGGTCTATTTCTTTAGCTTACAAGGCGTACGCAGAAAAGGGATTACAGTGATTAGAAAATGATGGAGTAATCACTCCAATACAAACGAATTCCTGGGGGGGGGGGGGGGGCGCCACTGGTGCCAGTTTTAAAATCGGACGGAACAATACGGGTTTGCGCTGATTACAAAACCACAGTGAATAGATTTGTC
>CALNHX010009622.1:0-48070 GCA_940337035.1 Agriotes lineatus | reverse complement strand
GTTTTATAAGTAGACAAAATTGCATGCTAGAGCCTGTAAACGTTCTGCCGGACGTTTTGACACGTTTTGGATATTATTTCGATAGTAGAAACGCTTTTAAATTTTTTTTTAGTAACGCTATTTCGGTGTTTGAATGCTACTTCTTAATGGCCGCAAAATATTACTAGCAGTACGTAACATATTATAATTGCAGAATGCTAAACATTGTACAGAAACAGCTGTAAGCTAATTTTAAATGCATCAGAATGGCACCTACTGTTTTATAAGTAGACAAAGTTGCATGCTAGAGCCTGTAAACGTTCTGCCGGACGTTTGACACGTTTTGGATATCATTTCGATAATAGAAAGCTTTTAAATTTTTTTTTAGTAACGCTATTTCGGTGTTTGAATGCGACTTCTTAATGGCCTCAAAGTGCTACTAGCGGTACGTAACATATTGTAATTGCAGAATGCTAAACATTGTACAGAAACAGCTGTAAGCTAATTTTAAATGCATCAGAATGGCACCTACTGTTTTATAAGTAGACAAAATTGCATGCTAGAGCCTGTAAACGTTCTGCAGGACGTTTTGACACGTTTTGGATATTATTTCGATAGTAGAAACGCTTTTAAATTTTTTTTTAGTAACGCTATTTCGGTGTTTGAATGCTACTTCTTAATGGCCGCAAAATATTACTAGCAGTACGTAACATATTATAATTGCAGAATTCTAAACATTGTACAGAAACAGCTGTAAGCTAATTTTAAATGCATCAGAATGGCACCTACTGTTTTATAAGTAGACAAAATTGCATGCTAGAGCCTGTAAACGTTCTGCCGGACGTTTTGACACGTTTTGGATATCATTTCGATAATAGATAGCTTTTAAATTTTTTTTTAGTAACGCTATTTCGGTGTTTGAATGCGACTTTTTAATGGCCTCAAAATGCTACTAGCGGTACGTAACATATTCTAGTTAATAGACAGTAAGTGCAGAATGCTAAACATTGTACAGAAACAGCTGTAAACTAATTTTAAATGCATCAGAATGGCACCTGCTGTTTTATAAGTAGACAAAATTGCATGCTAGAGCCTGTAAACGTTCTGCCGGACGTTTTGACACGTTTTGGATATTATTTCGATAGTAGAAACGCTTTTAAATTTTTTTTAGTAACGCTATTTCGGTGTTTGAATGCTACTTCTTAATGGCCGCAAAATATTACTAGCAGTACGTAACATATTATAATTGCAGAATGCTAAACAGTGTACAGAAACAGCTGTAAGCTAATTTTAAATGCATCAGAATGGCACCTACTGTTTTATAAGTAGACAAAATTGCATGCTAGAGCCTGTAAACGCTCTGGCGGACGTTTTGACAGGTTTTGGATATCATTTCGATAGTAGAAACGCTTTTAAATTTTTTTTTAGTAACGCTATTTCGGTGTTTGAATGCGACTTCTTAATGGCCGCAAAATGCTACTAGCGGTACGTAACATATTCTAATTAATAGACAGTAATTGCAGAATGCTAAAGATTGTACAGAAACAACTGTAAACTAATTTTATATGCATCAGAATGTCACCTACTGTTTTAGAAGTAGAGAAAATGTCATGCTAGAGCCTGTAAACGCTCTGCCGGACGATTTGACACGTTTTGCATATCATTTCGATAGTAGAAACGCTTTTAATTTTTTTTAGTAAAGCTATTTCCGTGTTTGAATGCGATTTCTTAATGGCCGCAAAATGATACTAGCAGTACGTAACATATTATAATTAATATACAGTAATTGCAGAATGCTAAACATTGTACAGAAACAGCTGTAAACTAATTTTAAATGCATCTGAATGGCACCTGCTGTTTTATAAGTAGACAAAATTGCATGGTAGAGCCTGTAAGCGTTCTGCCGGACGTTTTGACACGTTTTGGATATCATTTCGGTAGTAGAAACGATTTTAAATTTTTTTTTTGTAACGCTATTTCGGTGTTTGAATGCTACTTCTTAATGGCCGCAAAATATTACTAGCGGTACGTAACATATTATAATTAATAGACAGTAATTGCAGAATGCTAAACATTGTACAGAAACAGCTGTGAACTAATTTTAAATGCATCAGAATGGCACCTACTATTTTATAGGTAGACAAAATTGCATGCTAGAGCCTGTAAACGCTCTGGCGGACGATTTGACACGTTTTGGATATCATTTCGATAGTAGAAACGGTTTAAAATTTTTTTTAGTAACGCTATTTCGGTGTTTGAATGCGACTTCTTAATGGCCGCAAAATGCTACTAGCGGTACGTAACATATTCTAATTAATAGACAGTAATTGCAGAATGCTAAAGATTGTACAGAAACAACTGTAAACTAATTTTATATGCATCAGAATGTCACCTACTGTTTTAGAAGTAGAGAAAATGTCATGCTAGAGCCTGTAAACGCTCTGCCGGACGATTTGACACGTTTTGCATATCATTTCGATAGTAGAAACGCTTTTAATTTTTTTTAGTAAAGCTATTTCCGTGTTTGAATGCGATTTCTTAATGGCCGCAAAATGGTACTAGCGGTACGGAATATATTATAATTAATAGACAGTAATTGCACAATGCTAAATATTGTACAGAAACTGCTGTAAACTAATTTTAAATGCATCAGAATGGCACCTGCTGTTTTATAAGTAGACAAAATTGCATGCTAGAGCCTGTAAACGTTCTGCCGGACGTTTTGACACGTTTTGGATATCATTTCGATAGTAGAAACGGTTTAAAAATTTTTTTTTTAGTAACGCTATTTCGGTGTTTGAATGCGACTTCTTAATGGCCGCAAAATGCTACTAGCGGCACGTAACATATTCTAATTAATAGACAGTAATTGCAGAATGCTAAACATTGTACAGAAACAGCTGTAAACTAATTTTAAATGCATCAGAATGGCACCTGCTGTTTTATAAGTAGACAAAATTGCATGCTAGAGCCTGTAAACGTTCTGCCGGACGTTTTGACACGTTTTGGATATCATTTCGATAGTAGAAACGGTTTTAAATTTTTTTTTAGTAACGCTATTTCGGTGTTTGAATGCTACTTCTTAATGGCCGCAAAATATTACTAGCGGTACGTAACATATTATAATTAATAGACAGTAATTGCAGAATGCTAAACATTGTACAGAAACAGCTGTAAGCTAATTTTAAATGCATCAGAATGGCACCTACTGTTTTATAAGTAGACAAAATTGCATGCTAGAGCCTGTAAACGTTCTGCCGGACGTTTTGACACGTTTTGGATATTATTTCGATAGTAGAAACGCTTTTAATTTTTTTTTCAGTAACGCTATTTCGGTGTTTGAATGCTACTTCTTAATGGCCGCAAAATATTACTAGCAGTACGTAACATATTATAATTAATAGACAGTAAGTGCAGAATGCTAAACATTGTACAGAAACAGCTGTAAACTAATTTTAAATGCATCAGAATGGCACCTGCTGTTTTATAAGTAGACAAAATTGCATGCTAGAGCGTGTAAACGTTCTGCCGGACGTATTGACACGTTTTGGATATTATTTCGATAGTAGAAACGCTTGTAATTTTTTTTAGTAACGCTATTTCGGTGTTTGAATGCTATTTCTTAATGGCCGCAAAATATTACTAGCAGTACGTAACATATTATAATTAATAGACAATAAGTGCAGAATGCTAAACATTGTACAGAAACAGCTGTAAACTAATTTTAAATGCATCAGAATGGCACCTACTGTTTTATAAGTAGACAAAATTGCATGCTAGAGCCTGTAAACGTTCTGCCGGACGTTTTGACACGTTTTGGATATTATTTCGATAGTAGAAACGCTTTTAAATTTTTTTTTAGTAACGCTATTTCGGTGTTTGAATGCTACTTCTTAATGGCCGCAAAATATTGCTAGCAGTACGTAACATATTATAATTAATAGACAGTAATTGCAGAATGCTAAACATTGTACAGAAACAGCTGTAAGCTAACTTTAAATGCATCAGAATGGCACCTACTGTTTTATAAGTAGACAAAATTGCATGCTAGAGCCTGTAAACGTTCTGCCGGACGTTTTGACACGTTTTGGATATTATTTCGATAGTAGAAACGCTTTTAAATTTTTTTTAGTAACGCTATTTCGGTGTTTGAATGCTACTTCTTAATGGCCGCAAAATATTACTAGCAGTACGTAACATATTATAATTGCAGAATGCTAAACATTGTACAGAAACAGCTGTAAGCTAATTTTAAATGCATCAGAATGGCACCTACTGTTTTATAAGTAGACAAAATTGCATGCTAGAGCCTGTAAACGTTCTGCCGGACGTTTTGACACGTTTTGGATATTATTTCGATAGTAGAAACGCTTTTAAATTTTTTTTTAGTAACGCTATTTCGGTGTTTGAATGCTACTTCTTAATGGCCGCAAAATATTACTAGCAGTACGTAACATATTATAATTGCAGAATGCTAAACATTGTACAGAAACAGCTGTAAGCTAATTTTAAATGCATCAGAATGGCACCTACTGTTTTATAAGTAGACAAAGTTGCATGCTAGAGCCTGTAAACGTTCTGCCGGACGTTTTGACACGTTTTGGATATCATTTCGATAATAGAAAGCTTTTAAATTTTTTTTTAGTAACGCTATTTCGGTGTTTGAATGCGACTTCTTAATGGCCTCAAAGTGCTACTAGCGGTACGTAACATATTGTAATTGCAGAATGCTAAACATTGTACAGAAACAGCTGTAAGCTAATTTTAAATGCATCAGAATGGCACCTACTGTTTTATAAGTAGACAAAATTGCATGCTAGAGCCTGTAAACGTTCTGCAGGACGTTTTGACACGTTTTGGATATTATTTCGATAGTAGAAACGCTTTTAAATTTTTTTTTAGTAACGCTATTTCGGTGTTTGAATGCTACTTCTTAATGGCCGCAAAATATTACTAGCAGTACGTAACATATTATAATTGCAGAATTCTAAACATTGTACAGAAACAGCTGTAAGCTAATTTTAAATGCATCAGAATGGCACCTACTGTTTTATAAGTAGACAAAATTGCATGCTAGAGCCTGTAAACGTTCTGCCGGACGTTTTGACACGTTTTGG
This sequence comes from Agriotes lineatus, assembly GCA_940337035.1. Classification (NCBI taxonomy): domain Eukaryota; kingdom Metazoa; phylum Arthropoda; class Insecta; order Coleoptera; family Elateridae; genus Agriotes; species Agriotes lineatus. The sequence continues at coordinate 42,974 of CALNHX010009622.1, read as the reverse complement.
ATATCATTTCGATAATAGATAGCTTTTAAATTTTTTTTTTAGTAACGCTATTTCGGTGTTTGAATGCGACTTTTTAATGGCCTCAAAATGCTACTAGCGGTACGTAACATATTCTAGTTAATAGACAGTAAGTGCAGAATGCTAAACATTGTACAGAAACAGCTGTAAACTAATTTTAAATGCATCAGAATGGCACCTGCTGTTTTATAAGTAGACAAAATTGCATGCTAGAGCCTGTAAACGTTCTGCCGGACGTTTTGACACGTTTTGGATATTATTTCGATAGTAGAAACGCTTTTAAATTTTTTTTTAGTAACGCTATTTCGGTGTTTGAATGCTACTTCTTAATGGCCGCAAAATATTACTAGCAGTACGTAACATATTATAATTGCAGAATGCTAAACAGTGTACAGAAACAGCTGTAAGCTAATTTTAAATGCATCAGAATGGCACCTACTGTTTTATAAGTAGACAAAATTGCATGCTAGAGCCTGTAAACGCTCTGGCGGACGTTTTGACAGGTTTTGGATATCATTTCGATAGTAGAAACGCTTTTAAATTTTTTTTTAGTAACGCTATTTCGGTGTTTGAATGCGACTTCTTAATGGCCGCAAAATGCTACTAGCGGTACGTAACATATTCTAATTAATAGACAGTAATTGCAGAATGCTAAAGATTGTACAGAAACAACTGTAAACTAATTTTATATGCATCAGAATGTCACCTACTGTTTTAGAAGTAGAGAAAATGTCATGCTAGAGCCTGTAAACGCTCTGCCGGACGATTTGACACGTTTTGCATATCATTTCGATAGTAGAAACGCTTTTAATTTTTTTTAGTAAAGCTATTTCCGTGTTTGAATGCGATTTCTTAATGGCCGCAAAATGATACTAGCAGTACGTAACATATTATAATTAATATACAGTAATTGCAGAATGCTAAACATTGTACAGAAACAGCTGTAAACTAATTTTAAATGCATCTGAATGGCACCTGCTGTTTTATAAGTAGACAAAATTGCATGCTAGAGCCTCTAAACGTTCTGCCGGACGTTTTCACACTTTTTGGATATCATTTCGATAGTAGAAACGCTATTTCGGTGTTTGAATGCGATTTCTTAATGGCTTCAAAATGCTACTAGCGGTACGTAACATATTCTAATTAATAGACAGTAATTGCAGAATGCTAAACATTGTACAGAAACAGCTGTAAACTAATTTTAAATGCATCAGAATGGCACCCGCTGTTTTATAAGTAGACAAAATTGCATGCTAGAGCCTGTAAACGTTCTGCCGGACGTTTTGACACGTTTTGGATATCATTTCGATAGTAGAAACGCTTTTAATTTTTTTTTTAGTAATGCTATTTCGGTGTTTGAATGCTACTTCTTAATGGCCGCAAAATATTGCTAGCAGTACGTAACATATTATAATTAATAGACAGTAATTGCAGAATGCTAAACATTGTACAGAAACAGCTGTAAGCTAATTTTAAATGCATCAGAATGGCACCTACTGTTTTATAAGTAGACAAAATTGCATGCTAGAGCCTGTAAACGTTCTGCCGGACGTTTTGACACGTTTTGGATATTATTTCGATAGTAGAAACGCATTTAAATTTTTTTTTTAGTAACGCTATTTCGGTGTTTGAATGCGACTTCTTAATGGCCTCAAAATGCTACTAGCGGTACGTAACATATTCTAATTAATAGACAGTAAGTGCAGAATGCTAAACATTGTACAGAAACAGCTGTAAACTAATTTTAAATGCATCAGAATGGCACCTGCTGTTTTATAAGTAGACAAAATTGCATGCTAGAGCCTGTAAACGTTCTGCCGTACGTTTTGACACGTTTTGGATATTATTTCGATAGTAGAAACGCTTTTAAATTTTTTTTTAGTAACGCTATTTCGGTGTTTGAATGCTACTTCTTAATGGCCGCAAAATATTACTAGCAGTACGTAACATATTATAATTATTAGACAGTAATTGCAGAATGCTAAACATTGTACAGAAACAGCTGTAAACTAATTTTAAATGCATCAGAATGGCACCTACTGTTTTATAAGTAGACAAAATTGCATGCTAGAGCCTGTAAACATTCTGCCGGACGTTTTCACACTTTTTGGATATCATTTCGATAGTAGAAAAAACTCTATTTCGGTGTTTGAATGCGATTTCTTAATGGCTTCAAAATGCTACTAGCGGTACGTAACATATTCTAATTAATAGACAGTAATTGCAGAATGCTAAACATTGTACAGAAACAGCTGTAAACTAATTTTAAATGCATCAGAATGGCACCTGCTGTTTTATAAGTAGACAAAATTGCATGCTAGAGCCTGTAAACGTCCTGCCGGACGTTTTGACACGTTTTGGATATCATTTCGATAGTAGAAACGCTTTTAATTTTTTTTTTAGTAACGCTATTTCGGTGTTTGAATGCTACTTCTTAATGGCCGCAAAATATTGCTAGCAGTACGTAACATATTATAATTAATAGACAGTAATTGCAGAATGCTAAACATTGTACAGAAACAGCTGTAAACTAATTTTAAATGCATCAGAATGGCACCTGCTGTTTTATAAGTAGACAAAATTGCATGCTAGAGCCTGTAAACGTCCTGCCGGACGTTTTGACACGTTTTGGATATCATTTCGATAGTAGAAACGCTTTTAATTTTTTTTTTTAGTAACGCTATTTCGGTGTTTGAATGCTACTTCTTAATGGCCGCAAAATATTGCTAGCAGTACGTAACATATTATAATTAATAGACAGTAATTGCAGAATGCTAAACATTGTACAGAAACAGCTGTAAGCTAATTTTAAATGCATCAGAATGGCACCTACTGTTTTATAAGTAGACAAAATTGCATGCTAGAGCCTGTAAATGTTCTGCCGGACGTTTTGACACGTTTTGGATATTATTTCGATAGTAGAAACGCTTTTAAATTTTTTTTTTAGTAACGCTATTTCGGTGTTTGAATGCGACTTCTTAATGGCCTCAAAATGCTACTAGCGGTACGTAACATATTCTAATTAATAGACAGTAAGTGCAGAATGCTAAACATTGTACAGAAACAGCTGTAAACTAATTTTAAATGCATCAGAATGGCACCTGCTGTTTTATAAGTAGACAAAATTGCATGCTAGAGCCTGTAAACGGTCTGCCGGACGTTTTGACACGTTTTGGATATTATTTCGATAGTAGAAACGCTTTTAAATTTTTTTTAGTAACGCTATTTCGGTGTTTGAATGCTACTTCTTAATGGCCGCAAAATATTACTAGCAGTACGTAACATATTATAATTAATAGACAGTAATTGCAGAATGCTAAACATTGTACAGAAACAGCTGTAAACTAATTTTAAATGCATCAGAATGGCACCTACTGTTTTATAAGTAGACAAAATTGCATGCTAGAGCCTGTAAACGCTCTGGCGGACGATTTGACACGTTTTGGATATCATTTCGATAGTAGAAACGCTTTTTAATTTTTTTTTTGTAACGCTGCTTCGGTGTTTGAATGAGACTTCTTAATGGCCGCAAAATGCTACTAGCAGTACGGAATATATTCTAATTAATAGACAATAATTGCAGAATGCTAAACATTGTACAGAAACTGCTGTAAACTAATTTTAAATGCATCAGAATGGCACCTGCTCTTTTATAAGTAGACAAAATTGCATGCTAGAGCTTGTAAACGCTCTGGCGGACGTTTTGTCAAGTTTTGGATATCATTTCGATTGTAGAAACGCTTTTAAATTTTTTTTTTAGTAACGCTATTTCGGTGTTTGATGCGACTTCTTAATGGCCGCAAAATGCTACTAGAAGTACGGAATATATTATAATTAATAGACAGTAATTGCAGAATGCTAAACATTGTACAGAAACAGCTGTAAACTAACTTTAAATGCATCAGAATGGCACCTGCTGTTTTATAAGTAGACAAAATTGCATGCTAGGGCCTGTAACCGTTCTGCCGGACGTTTTGACACGTTTTGGATATCATTTCGGTAGTAGAAACGCTTTTAAATTTTTTTTTGTAACGCTATTTCGGTGTTTGAATGCTACTTCTTAATGGCCGCAAAATATTACTAGCGGTACGTAACATATTATAATTAATAGACAGTAATTGCAGAATGCTAAACATTGTACAGAAACAGCTGTAAGCTAATTTTAAATGCATCAGAATGGCACCTACTGTTTTATAAGTAGACAAAATTGCATGCTAGAGCTTGTAAACGCTCTGGCGGACGATTTGACACGTTTTGGATATCATTTCGATAGTAGAAACGCTTTTAAATTTTTTTTTTGTAACGCTATTTCGGTGTTTGAATGCTACTTCTTAATGGCCGCAAAATATTACTAGCGGTACGTAACATATTATAATTAATAGACAGTAATTGCAGAATGCTAAACATTGTACAGAAACAGCTGTAAACTAATTTTAAATGCATCAGAATGGCACCTACTGTTTTATAAGTAGACAAAATTGCATGCTAGAGCTTGTAAACGCTCTGGCGGACGATTTGACACGTTTTGGATATCATTTCGATAGTAGAAACGCTTTTAAATTTTTTTTTTGTAACGCTATTTCGGTGTTTGAATGCTACTTCTTAATGGCCGCAAAATATTACTAGCGGTACGTAACATATTATAATTAATAGACAGTAATTGCAGAATGCTAAACATTGTACAGAAACAGCTGTAAACTAATTTTAAATGCATCAGAATGGCACCTACTGTTTTATAAGTAGACAAAATTGCATGCTAGAGCCTGTAAACGTTCTGCCGGACGTTTTGACACGTTTTGGATATTATTTCGATAGTAGAAACGCATTTAAATTTTTTTTTTAGTAACGCTATTTCGGTGTTTGAATGCGACTTCTTAATGGCCTCAAAATGCTACTAGCGGTACGTAACATATTCTAATTAATAGACAGTAAGTGCAGAATGCTAAACATTGTACAGAAACAGCTGTAAACTAATTTTAAATGCATCAGAATGGCACCTGCTGTTTTATAAGTAGACAAAATTGCATGCTAGAGCCTGTAAACGTTCTGCCGTACGTTTTGACACGTTTTGGATATTATTTCGATAGTAGAAACGCTTTTAAATTTTTTTTTAGTAACGCTATTTCGGTGTTTGAATGCTACTTCTTAATGGCCGCAAAATATTACTAGCAGTACGTAACATATTATAATTATTAGACAGTAATTGCAGAATGCTAAACATTGTACAGAAACAGCTGTAAACTAATTTTAAATGCATCAGAATGGCACCTACTGTTTTATAAGTAGACAAAATTGCATGCTAGAGCCTGTAAACATTCTGCCGGACGTTTTCACACTTTTTGGATATCATTTCGATAGTAGAAAAAACTCTATTTCGGTGTTTGAATGCGATTTCTTAATGGCTTCAAAATGCTACTAGCGGTACGTAACATATTCTAATTAATAGACAGTAATTGCAGAATGCTAAACATTGTACAGAAACAGCTGTAAACTAATTTTAAATGCATCAGAATGGCACCTGCTGTTTTATAAGTAGACAAAATTGCATGCTAGAGCCTGTAAACGTCCTGCCGGACGTTTTGACACGTTTTGGATATCATTTCGATAGTAGAAACGCTTTTAATTTTTTTTTTAGTAACGCTATTTCGGTGTTTGAATGCTACTTCTTAATGGCCGCAAAATATTGCTAGCAGTACGTAACATATTATAATTAATAGACAGTAATTGCAGAATGCTAAACATTGTACAGAAACAGCTGTAAACTAATTTTAAATGCATCAGAATGGCACCTGCTGTTTTATAAGTAGACAAAATTGCATGCTAGAGCCTGTAAACGTCCTGCCGGACGTTTTGACACGTTTTGGATATCATTTCGATAGTAGAAACGCTTTTAATTTTTTTTTTAGTAACGCTATTTCGGTGTTTGAATGCTACTTCTTAATGGCCGCAAAATATTGCTAGCAGTACGTAACATATTATAATTAATAGACAGTAATTGCAGAATGCTAAACATTGTACAGAAACAGCTGTAAGCTAATTTTAAATGCATCAGAATGGCACCTACTGTTTTATAAGTAGACAAAATTGCATGCTAGAGCCTGTAAATGTTCTGCCGGACGTTTTGACACGTTTTGGATATTATTTCGATAGTAGAAACGCTTTTAAATTTTTTTTTTAGTAACGCTATTTCGGTGTTTGAATGCGACTTCTTAATGGCCTCAAAATGCTACTAGCGGTACGTAACATATTCTAATTAATAGACAGTAAGTGCAGAATGCTAAACATTGTACAGAAACAGCTGTAAACTAATTTTAAATGCATCAGAATGGCACCTGCTGTTTTATAAGTAGACAAAATTGCATGCTAGAGCCTGTAAACGTTCTGCCGGACGTTTTGACACGTTTTGGATATTATTTCGATAGTAGAAACGCTTTTAAATTTTTTTTAGTAACGCTATTTCGGTGTTTGAATGCTACTTCTTAATGGCCGCAAAATATTACTAGCAGTACGTAACATATTATAATTAATAGACAGTAATTGCAGAATGCTAAACATTGTACAGAAACAGCTGTAAACTAATTTTAAATGCATCAGAATGGCACCTACTGTTTTATAAGTAGACAAAATAGCATGCTAGAGCCTGTAAACGCTCTGGCGGACGATTTGACACGTTTTGGATATCATTTCGATAGTAGAAACGCTTTTTAATTTTTTTTTTGTAACGCTGCTTCGGTGTTTGAATGAGACTTCTTAATGGCCGCAAAATGCTACTAGCAGTACGGAATATATTCTAATTAATAGACAATAATTGCAGAATGCTAAACATTGTACAGAAACTGCTGTAAACTAATTTTAAATGCATCAGAATGGCACCTGCTCTTTTATAAGTAGACAAAATTGCATGCTAGAGCTTGTAAACGCTCTGGCGGACGTTTTGTCAAGTTTTGGATATCATTTCGATTGTAGAAACGCTTTTAAATTTTTTTTTTAGTAACGCTATTTCGGTGTTTGATGCGACTTCTTAATGGCCGCAAAATGCTACTAGAAGTACGGAATATATTATAATTAATAGACAGTAATTGCAGAATGCTAAACATTGTACAGAAACAGCTGTAAACTAACTTTAAATGCATCAGAATGGCACCTGCTGTTTTATAAGTAGACAAAATTGCATGCTAGGGCCTGTAACCGTTCTGCCGGACGTTTTGACACGTTTTGGATATCATTTCGGTAGTAGAAACGCTTTTAAATTTTTTTTTGTAACGCTATTTCGGTGTTTGAATGCTACTTCTTAATGGCCGCAAAATATTACTAGCGGTACGTAACATATTATAATTAATAGACAGTAATTGCAGAATGCTAAACATTGTACAGAAACAGCTGTAAGCTAATTTTAAATGCATCAGAATGGCACCTACTGTTTTATAAGTAGACAAAATTGCATGCTAGAGCTTGTAAACGCTCTGGCGGACGATTTGACACGTTTTGGATATCATTTCGATAGTAGAAACGCTTTTAAATTTTTTTTTTGTAACGCTATTTCGGTGTTTGAATGCTACTTCTTAATGGCCGCAAAATATTACTAGCGGTACGTAACATATTATAATTAATAGACAGTAATTGCAGAATGCTAAACATTGTACAGAAACAGCTGTAAACTAATTTTAAATGCATCAGAATGGCACCTACTGTTTTATAAGTAGACAAAATTGCATGCTAGAGCTTGTAAACGCTCTGGCGGACGATTTGACACGTTTTGGATATCATTTCGATAGTAGAAACGCTTTTAAATTTTTTTTTTAGTAACGCTATTTCGGTGTTTGAATGCGACTTCTTAATGGCCTCAAAATGCTACTAGCGGTACGGAATATATTATAATTAATAGACAGTAATTGCACAATGCTAAATATTGTACAGAAACTACTGTAAACTAATTTTAAATGCATCAGAATGGCACCTGCTCTTTTATAAGTAGACAAAATTGCATGCTAGAGCCTGTAAACGTTATGCCGGACGATTTGACACGTTTTGGATATCATTTCGATAGTAGAAATGCTTTTAAATTTTTTTTTAGTAACGCTATTTCGGTGTTTGAATGCGACTTCTTAATGGCCGCAAAATATTACTAGCAGTACGTAACATATTATAATTAATAGACAGTAATTGCAGAATGCTAAACATTGTACAGAAACAGCTGTAAACTAATTTTAAATGCATCAGAATGGCACCTACTGTTTTATAAGTAGACAAAATTGCATGCTAGAGCCTGTAAACGCTCTGGCGGACGATTTGACACGTTTTGGATTTCATTTCGATAGTAGAAACGGTTTAAAATTTTTTTTTAGTAACGCTATTTCGGTGTTTGAATGCGACTTCTTAATGGCCGCAAAATGCTACTAGCGGTACGTAACATATTCTAATTAATAGACAGTAATTGCAGAATGGTAAAGATTGTACAGAAACAACTGTAAACTAATTTTAAATGCATCAGAATGGCACCTGCTGTTTTATAAGTAGACAAAATTGCATGCTAGAGCCTGTAAGCGTTCTGACGGACGTTTTGACACGTTTTGGATATCATTTCGGTAGTAGAAACGCTTTTAAATTTTTTTTTGTAACGCTATTTCGGTGTTTGAATGCTACTTCTTAATGGCCGCAAAATATTACTAGCGGTACGTAACATATTATAATTAATAGAGTAATTGCAGAATGCTAAACATTGTACAGAAACAGCTGTAAACTAATTTTAAATGCATCAGAATGGCACCTACTGTTTTATAGGTAGACAAAATTGCATGCTAGAGCCTGTAAACGCTCTGGCGGACGATTTGACACGTTTTGGATTTCATTTCGATAGTAGAAACGGTTTAAAAATTTTTTTTAGTAACGCTATTTCGGTGTTTGAATGCGACTTCTTAATGGCCGCAAAATGCTACTAGCGGTACGTAACATATTCTAATTAATAGACAGTAATTGCAGAATGGTAAAGATTGTACAGAAACAACTGTAAACTAATTTTATATGCATCAGAATGTCACCTACTGTTTTAGAAGTAGAGAAAATGTCATGCTAGAGCCTGTAAACGCTCTGCCGTACGTTTTGACACGTTTTGGATATTATTTCGATAGTAGAAACGCTTTTAAATTTTTTTTTAGTAACGCTATTTCGGTGTTTGAATGCTACTTCTTAATAGCCGCAAAATATTACTAGCGGTACGTAACATATTATAATTAATAGACAGTAATTGCAGAATGCTAAACATTGTACAGAAACAGATGTAAGCTTATTTTAAATGCATCAGAATGGCACCTACTGTTTTATAAGTAGACAAAATTGCATGCTAGAGCTTGTAAACGCTCTGGCGGACGTTTTGTCACGTTTTGGATATCATTTCGATTGTAGAAACGCTTTTAAATTTTTTTTTTAGTAACGCTATTTCGGTGTTTGATGCGACTTCTTAATGGCCGCAAAATGCTACTAGAAGTACGGAATATATTATAATTAATAGACAGTAATTGCAGAATGCTAAACATTGTACAGAAACAGCTGTAAGCTAATTTTAAATGCATCAGAATGGCACCTACTGTTTTATAAGTAGACAAAATTGCATGCTAGAGCTTGTAAACGCTCTGGCGGACGATTTGACACGTTTTGGATATCATTTCGATAGTAGAAACGCTTTTAAATTTTTTTTTTAGTAACGCTATTTCGGTGTTTGAATGCGACTTCTTAATGGCCTCAAAATGCTACTAGCGGTACGGAATATATTCTAATTAATAGACAATAATTGCAGAATGCTAAACATTGTACAGAAACTACTGTAAACTAATTTTAAATGCATCAGAATGGCACCTGCTCTTTTATAAGTAGACAAAATTGCATGCTAGAGCCTGTAAACGTTATGCCGGACGATTTGACACGTTTTGGATATCATTTCGATAGTAGAAATGCTTTTAAATTTTTTTTTAGTAACGCTATTTCGGTGTTTGATGCGCCTTCTTAATGGCCGCAAAATGCTACTAGAAGTACGGAATATATTATAATTAATAGACAGTAATTGCAGAATGCTAAACATTGTACAGAAACAACTGTAAACTAATTTTATATGCATCAGAATGTCACCTACTGTTTTAGAAGTAGAGAAAATGTCATGCTAGAGCTTGTAAACGCTCTGGCGGACGATTTGACACGTTTTGGATATCATTTCGATAGTAGAAACGCTTTTAAATTTTTTTTAGTAACGCTATTTCGGTGTTTGAATGCTACTTCTTAATGGCCGCAAAATATTACTAGCAGTACGTAACATATTATAATTAATAGACAGTAATTGCAGAATGCTAAACATTGTACAGAAACAGCTGTAAACTAATTTTAAATGCATCAGAATGGCACCTACTGTTTTATAAGTAGACAAAATTGCATGCTAGAGCCTGTAAACGCTCTGGCGGACGATTTGACACGTTTTGGATATCATTTCGATAGTAGAAACGCTTTTTAATTTTTTTTTTGTAACGCTGCTTCGGTGTTTGAATGAGACTTCTTAATGGCCGCAAAATGCTACTAGCAGTACGGAATATATTCTAATTAATAGACAATAATTGCAGAATGCTAAACATTGTACAGAAACTGCTGTAAACTAATTTTAAATGCATCAGAATGGCACCTGCTCTTTTATAAGTAGACAAAATTGCATGCTAGAGCTTGTAAACGCTCTGGCGGACGTTTTGTCAAGTTTTGGATATCATTTCGATTGTAGAAACGCTTTTAAATTTTTTTTTTAGTAACGCTATTTCGGTGTTTGATGCGACTTCTTAATGGCCGCAAAATGCTACTAGAAGTACGGAATATATTATAATTAATAGACAGTAATTGCAGAATGCTAAACATTGTACAGAAACAGCTGTAAACTAACTTTAAATGCATCAGAATGGCACCTGCTGTTTTATAAGTAGACAAAATTGCATGCTAGGGCCTGTAACCGTTCTGCCGACGTTTTGACACGTTTTGGATATCATTTCGGTAGTAGAAACGCTTTTAAATTTTTTTTTAGTAACGCTATTTCGGTGTTTGAATGCTACTTCTTAATGGCCGCAAAATATTACTAGCGGTACGTAACATATTATAATTAATAGACAGTAATTGCAGAATGCTAAACATTGTACAGAAACAGATGTAAGCTTATTTTAAATGCATCAGAATGGCACCTACTGTTTTATAAGTAGACAAAATTGCATGCTAGAGCTTGTAAACGCTCTGGCGGACGTTTTGTCACGTTTTGGATATCATTTCGATTGTAGAAACGCTTTTAAATTTTTTTTTTAGTAACGCTATTTCGGTGTTTGATGCGACTTCTTAATGGCCGCAAAATGCTACTAGAAGTACGGAATATATTATAATTAATAGACAGTAATTGCAGAATGCTAAACATTGTACAGAAACAGCTGTAAGCTAATTTTAAATGCATCAGAATGGCACCTACTGTTTTATAAGTAGACAAAATTGCATGCTAGAGCTTGTAAACGCTCTGGCGGACGATTTGACACGTTTTGGATATCATTTCGATAGTAGAAACGCTTTTAAATTTTTTTTTTAGTAACGCTATTTCGGTGTTTGAATGCGACTTCTTAATGGCCTCAAAATGCTACTAGCGGTACGGAATATATTCTAATTAATAGACAATAATTGCAGAATGCTAAACATTGTACAGAAACTACTGTAAACTAATTTTAAATGCATCAGAATGGCACCTGCTCTTTTATAAGTAGACAAAATTGCATGCTAGAGCCTGTAAACGTTATGCCGGACGATTTGACACGTTTTGGATATCATTTCGATAGTAGAAATGCTTTTAAATTTTTTTTTAGTAACGCTATTTCGGTGTTTGATGCGCCTTCTTAATGGCCGCAAAATGCTACTAGAAGTACGGAATATATTATAATTAATAGACAGTAATTGCAGAATGCTAAACATTGTACAGAAACAACTGTAAACTAATTTTATATGCATCAGAATGTCACCTACTGTTTTAGAAGTAGAGAAAATGTCATGCTAGAGCTTGTAAACGCTCTGGCGGACGATTTGACACGTTTTGGATATCATTTCGATAGTAGAAACGCTTTTAAATTTTTTTTAGTAACGCTATTTCGGTGTTTGAATGCTACTTCTTAATGGCCGCAAAATATTACTAGCAGTACGTAACATATTATAATTAATAGACAGTAATTGCAGAATGCTAAACATTGTACAGAAACAGCTGTAAACTAATTTTAAATGCATCAGAATGGCACCTACTGTTTTATAAGTAGACAAAATTGCATGCTAGAGCCTGTAAACGCTCTGGCGGACGATTTGACACGTTTTGGATATCATTTCGATAGTAGAAACGCTTTTTAATTTTTTTTTTGTAACGCTGCTTCGGTGTTTGAATGAGACTTCTTAATGGCCGCAAAATGCTACTAGCAGTACGGAATATATTCTAATTAATAGACAATAATTTCAGAATGCTAAACATTGTACAGAAACTGCTGTAAACTAATTTTAAATGCATCAGAATGGCACCTGCTCTTTTATAAGTAGACAAAATTGCATGCTAGAGCTTGTAAACGCTCTGGCGGACGTTTTGTCAAGTTTTGGATATCATTTCGATTGTAGAAACGCTTTTAAATTTTTTTTTTAGTAACGCTATTTCGGTGTTTGATGCGACTTCTTAATGGCCGCAAAATGCTACTAGAAGTACGGAATATATTATAATTAATAGACAGTAATTGCAGAATGCTAAACATTGTACAGAAACAGCTGTAAACTAACTTTAAATGCATCAGAATGGCACCTGCTGTTTTATAAGTAGACAAAATTGCATGCTAGGGCCTGTAACCGTTCTGCCGGACGTTTTGACACGTTTTGGATATCATTTCGGTAGTAGAAACGCTTTTAAATTTTTTTTTGTAACGCTATTTCGGTGTTTGAATGCTACTTCTTAATGGCCGCAAAATATTACTAGCGGTACGTAACATATTATAATTAATAGACAGTAATTGCAGAATGCTAAACATTGTACAGAAACAGCTGTAAGCTAATTTTAAATGCATCAGAATGGCACCTACTGTTTTATAAGTAGACAAAATTGCATGCTAGAGCTTGTAAACGCTCTGGCGGACGATTTGACACGTTTTGGATATCATTTCGATAGTAGAAACGCTTTTAAATTTTTTTTTTGTAACGCTATTTCGGTGTTTGAATGCTACTTCTTAATGGCCGCAAAATATTACTAGCGGTACGTAACATATTATAATTAATAGACAGTAATTGCACAATGCTAAATATTGTACAGAAACTACTGTAAACTAATTTTAAATGCATCAGAATGGCACCTGCTCTTTTATAAGTAGACAAAATTGCATGCTAGAGCCTGTAAACGTTATGCCGGACGATTTGACACGTTTTGGATATCATTTCGATAGTAGAAATGCTTTTAAATTTTTTTTTAGTAACGCTATTTCGGTGTTTGAATGCGACTTCTTAATGGCCGCAAAATATTACTAGCAGTACGTAACATATTATAATTAATAGACAGTAATTGCAGAATGCTAAACATTGTACAGAAACAGCTGTAAACTAATTTTAAATGCATCAGAATGGCACCTACTGTTTTATAAGTAGACAAAATTGCATGCTAGAGCCTGTAAACGCTCTGGCGGACGATTTGACACGTTTTGGATTTCATTTCGATAGTAGAAACGGTTTAAAATTTTTTTTTAGTAACGCTATTTCGGTGTTTGAATGCGACTTCTTAATGGCCGCAAAATGCTACTAGCGGTACGTAACATATTCTAATTAATAGACAGTAATTGCAGAATGGTAAAGATTGTACAGAAACAACTGTAAACTAATTTTAAATGCATCAGAATGGCACCTGCTGTTTTATAAGTAGACAAAATTGCATGCTAGAGCCTGTAAGCGTTCTGACGGACGTTTTGACACGTTTTGGATATCATTTCGGTAGTAGAAACGCTTTTAAATTTTTTTTTGTAACGCTATTTCGGTGTTTGAATGCTACTTCTTAATGGCCGCAAAATATTACTAGCGGTACGTAACATATTATAATTAATAGACAGTAATTGCAGAATGCTAAACATTGTACAGAAACAGCTGTAAACTAATTTTAAATGCATCAGAATGGCACCTACTGTTTTATAGGTAGACAAAATTGCATGCTAGAGCCTGTAAACGCTCTGGCGGACGATTTGACACGTTTTGGATTTCATTTCGATAGTAGAAACGGTTTAAAAATTTTTTTTAGTAACGCTATTTCGGTGTTTGAATGCGACTTCTTAATGGCCGCAAAATGCTACTAGCGGTACGTAACATATTCTAATTAATAGACAGTAATTGCAGAATGGTAAAGATTGTACAGAAACAACTGTAAACTAATTTTATATGCATCAGAATGTCACCTACTGTTTTAGAAGTAGAGAAAATGTCATGCTAGAGCCTGTAAACGCTCTGCCGTACGTTTTGACACGTTTTGGATATTATTTCGATAGTAGAAACGCTTTTAAATTTTTTTTTAGTAACGCTATTTCGGTGTTTGAATGCTACTTCTTAATGGCCGCAAAATATTACTAGCGGTACGTAACATATTATAATTAATAGACAGTAATTGCAGAATGCTAAACATTGTACAGAAACAGATGTAAGCTTATTTTAAATGCATCAGAATGGCACCTACTGTTTTATAAGTAGACAAAATTGCATGCTAGAGCTTGTAAACGCTCTGGCGGACGTTTTGTCACGTTTTGGATATCATTTCGATTGTAGAAACGCTTTTAATTTTTTTTTTAGTAACGCTATTTCGGTGTTTGATGCGACTTCTTAATGGCCGCAAAATGCTACTAGAAGTACGGAATATATTATAATTAATAGACAGTAATTGCAGAATGCTAAACATTGTACAGAAACAGCTGTAAGCTAATTTTAAATGCATCAGAATGGCACCTACTGTTTTATAAGTAGACAAAATTGCATGCTAGAGCTTGTAAACGCTCTGGCGGACGATTTGACACGTTTTGGATATCATTTCGATAGTAGAAACGCTTTTAAATTTTTTTTTTAGTAACGCTATTTCGGTGTTTGAATGCGACTTCTTAATGGCCTCAAAATGCTACTAGCGGTACGGAATATATTCTAATTAATAGACAATAATTGCAGAATGCTAAACATTGTACAGAAACTACTGTAAACTAATTTTAAATGCATCAGAATGGCACCTGCTCTTTTATAAGTAGACAAAATTGCATGCTAGAGCCTGTAAACGTTATGCCGGACGATTTGACACGTTTTGGATATCATTTCGATAGTAGAAATGCTTTTAAATTTTTTTTTAGTAACGCTATTTCGGTGTTTGATGCGCCTTCTTAATGGCCGCAAAATGCTACTAGAAGTACGGAATATATTATAATTAATAGACAGTAATTGCAGAATGCTAAACATTGTACAGAAACAACTGTAAACTAATTTTATATGCATCAGAATGTCACCTACTGTTTTAGAAGTAGAGAAAATGTCATGCTAGAGCTTGTAAACGCTCTGGCGGACGATTTGACACGTTTTGGATATCATTTCGATAGTAGAAACGCTTTTAAATTTTTTTTTCAGTAACGCTATTTCGGTGTTTGAATGCGACTTCTTAATGGCCTCAAAATGCTACTAGCGGTACGGAATATATTCTAATTAATAGACAATAATTGCAGAATGCTAAACATTGTACAGAAACTACTGTAAACTAATTTTAAATGCATCAGAATGGCACCTGCTCTTTTATAAGTAGACAAAATTGCATGCTAGAGCCTGTAAACGTTATGCCGGAAGATTTGACACGTTTTGGATATCATTTCGATAGTAGAAATGCTTTTACATTTTTTTTTAGTAACGCTATTTCGGTGTTTGATGCGCCTTCTTAATGGCCGCAAAATGCTACTAGAAGTACGGAATATATTATAATTAATAGACAGTAATTGCAGAATGCTAAACATTGTACAGAAACAGCTGTAAACTAACTTTAAATGCATCAGAATGGCACCTGCTGTTTTATAAGTAGACAAAATTGCATGCTAGAGCCTGTAAGCGTTCTGCCGGACGTTTTGACACGTTTTGGATATCATTTCGGTAGTAGAAACGCTTTTAAATTTTTTTTTTGTAACGCTATTTCGGTGTTTGAATGCTACTTCTTAATGGCCGCAAAATATTACTAGCGGTACGTAACATATTATAATTAATAGACAGTAATTGCAGAATGCTAAACATTGTACAGAAACAGCTGTAAGCTAATTTTAAATGCATCAGAATGGCACCTACTGTTTTATAAGTAGACAAAATTGCATGCTAGAGCTTGTAAACGCTCTGGCGGACGATTTGACACGTTTTGGATATCATTTCGATAGTAGAAACGCTTTTAAATTTTTTTTTTAGTAACGCTATTTCGGTGTTTGAATGCGACTTCTTAATGGCCTCAAAATGCTACTAGCGGTACGGAATATATTATAATTAATAGACAGTAATTTCACAATGCTAAATATTGTACAGAAACTACTGTAAACTAATTTTAAATGCATCAGAATGGCACCTGCTCTTTTATAAGTAGACAAAATTGCATGCTAGAGCCTGTAAACGTTATGCCGGACGATTTGACACGTTTTGGATATCATTTCGATAGTAGAAATGCTTTTAAATTTTTTTTTAGTAACGCTATTTCGGTGTTTGAATGCGACTTCTTAATGGCCGCAAAATATTACTAGCAGTACGTAACATATTATAATTAATAGACAGTAATTGCAGAATGCTAAACATTGTACAGAAACAGCTGTAAACTAATTTTAAATGCATCAGAATGGCACCTACTGTTTTATAAGTAGACAAAATTGCATGCTAGAGCCTGTAAACGCTCTGGCGGACGATTTGACACGTTTTGGATTTCATTTCGATAGTAGAAACGGTTTAAAATTTTTTTTTAGTAACGCTATTTCGGTGTTTGAATGCGACTTCTTAATGGCCGCAAAATGCTACTAGCGGTACGTAACATATTCTAATTAATAGACAGTAATTGCAGAATGGTAAAGATTGTACAGAAACAACTGTAAACTAATTTTAAATGCATCAGAATGGCACCTGCTGTTTTATAAGTAGACAAAATTGCATGCTAGAGCCTGTAAGCGTTCTGACGGACGTTTTGACACGTTTTGGATATCATTTCGGTAGTAGAAACGCTTTTAAATTTTTTTTTGTAACGCTATTTCGGTGTTTGAATGCTACTTCTTAATGGCCGCAAAATATTACTAGCGGTACGTAACATATTATAATTAATAGACAGTAATTGCAGAATGCTAAACATTGTACAGAAACAGCTGTAAACTAATTTTAAATGCATCAGAATGGCACCTACTGTTTTATAAGTAGACAAAATTGCATGCTAGAGCTTGTAAACGCTCTGGCGGACGATTTGACACGTTTTGGATATCATTTCGATAGTAGAAACGCTTTTAAATTTTTTTTTTAGTAACGCTATTTCGGTGTTTGAATGCGACTTCTTAATGGCCTCAAAATGCTACTAGCGGTACGGAATATATTCTAATTAATAGACAATAATTGCAGAATGCTAAACATTGTACAGAAACTACTGTAAACTAATTTTAAATGCATCAGAATGGCACCTGCTCTTTTATAAGTAGACAAAATTGCATGCTAGAGCCTGTAAACGTTATGCCGGACGATTTGACACGTTTTGGATATCATTTCGATAGTAGAAATGCTTTTAAATTTTTTTTTAGTAACGCTATTTCGGTGTTTGATGCGCCTTCTTAATGGCCGCAAAATGCTACTAGAAGTACGGAATATATTATAATTAATAGACAGTAATTGCAGAATGCTAAACATTGTACAGAAACAACTGTAAACTAATTTTATATGCATCAGAATGTCACCTACTGTTTTAGAAGTAGAGAAAATGTCATGCTAGAGCTTGTAAACGCTCTGGCGGACGATTTGACACGTTTTGGATATCATTTCGATAGTAGAAACGCTTTTAAATTTTTTTTTTAGTAACGCTATTTCGGTGTTTGAATGCGACTTCTTAATGGCCTCAAAATGCTACTAGCGGTACGGAATATATTCTAATTAATAGACAATAATTGCAGAATGCTAAACATTGTACAGAAACTACTGTAAACTAATTTTAAATGCATCAGAATGGCACCTGCTCTTTTATAAGTAGACAAAATTGCATGCTAGAGCCTGTAAACGTTATGCCGGACGATTTGACACGTTTTGGATATCATTTCGATAGTAGAAATGCTTTTAAATTTTTTTTTAGTAACGCTATTTCGGTGTTTGATGCGCCTTCTTAATGGCCGCAAAATGCTACTAGCGGTACGGAATATATTATAATTAATAGACAGTAATTGCACAATGCTAAATATTGTACAGAAACTACTGTAAACTAATTTTAAATGCATCAGAATGGCACCTGCTCTTTTATAAGTAGACAAAATTGCATGCTAGAGCCTGTAAACGTTATGCCGGACGATTTGACACGTTTTGGATATCATTTCGATAGTAGAAATGCTTTTAAATTTTTTTTTAGTAACGCTATTTCGGTGTTTGAATGCGACTTCTTAATGGCCGCAAAATATTACTAGCAGTACGTAACATATTATAATTAATAGACAGTAATTGCAGAATGCTAAACATTGTACAGAAACAGCTGTAAACTAATTTTAAATGCATCAGAATGGCACCTACTGTTTTATAAGTAGACAAAATTGCATGCTAGAGCCTGTAAACGCTCTGGCGGACGATTTGACACGTTTTGGATTTCATTTCGATAGTAGAAACGGTTTAAAATTTTTTTTTAGTAACGCTATTTCGGTGTTTGAATGCGACTTCTTAATGGCCGCAAAATGCTACTAGCGGTACGTAACATATTCTAATTAATAGACAGTAATTGCAGAATGGTAAAGATTGTACAGAAACAACTGTAAACTAATTTTAAATGCATCAGAATGGCACCTGCTGTTTTATAAGTAGACAAAATTGCATGCTAGAGCCTGTAAGCGTTCTGACGGACGTTTTGACACGTTTTGGATATCATTTCGGTAGTAGAAACGCTTTTAAATTTTTTTTGTAACGCTATTTCGGTGTTTGAATGCTACTTCTTAATGGCCGCAAAATATTACTAGCGGTACGTAACATATTATAATTAATAGACAGTAATTGCAGAATGCTAAACATTGTACAGAAACAGCTGTAAACTAATTTTAAATGCATCAGAATGGCACCTACTGTTTTATAAGTAGACAAAATTGCATGCTAGAGCCTGTAAGCGTTCTGACGGACGTTTTGACACGTTTTGGATATCATTTCGGTAGTAGAAACGCTTTTAAATTTTTTTTTGTAACGCTATTTCGGTGTTTGAATGCTACTTCTTAATGGCCGCAAAATATTACTAGCGGTACGTAACATATTATAATTAATAGACAGTAATTGCAGAATGTTAAACATTGTACAGAAACAACTGTAAACTAATTTTAAATGCATCAGAATGGCACCTGCTGTTTTATAAGTAGACAAAATTGCATGCTAGAGCCTGTAAGCGTTCTGACGGACGTTTTGACACGTTTTGGATATCATTTCGGTAGTAGAAACGCTTTTAAATTTTTTTTTGTAACGCTATTTCGGTGTTTGAATGCTACTTCTTAATGGCCGCAAATATTACTAGCGGTACGTAACATATTATAATTAATAGACAGTAATTGCAGAATGCTAAACATTGTACAGAAACAGCTGTAAACTAATTTTAAATGCATCAGAATGGCACCTACTGTTTTATAAGTAGACAAAATTGCATGCTAGAGCCTGTAAGCGTTCTGACGGACGTTTTGACACGTTTTGGATATCATTTCGGTAGTAGAAACGCTTTTAAATTTTTTTTTGTAACGCTATTTCGGTGTTTGAATGCTACTTCTTAATGGCCGCAAAATATTACTAGCGGTACGTAACATATTATAATTAATAGACAGTAATTGCAGAATGTTAAACATTGTACAGAAACAACTGTAAACTAATTTTAAATGCATCAGAATGGCACCTGCTGTTTTATAAGTAGACAAAATTGCATGCTAGAGCCTGTAAGCGTTCTGACGGACGTTTTGACACGTTTTGGATATCATTTCGGTAGTAGAAACGCTTTTAAATTTTTTTTGTAACGCTATTTCGGTGTTTGAATGCTACTTCTTAATGGCCGCAAAATATTACTAGCGGTACGTAACATATTATAATTAATAGACAGTAATTGCAGAATGCTAAACATTGTACAGAAACAGCTGTAAACTAATTTTAAATGCATCAGAATGGCACCTGCTGTTTTATAAGTAGACAAAATTGCATGCTAGAGCCTGTAAGCGTTCTGACGGACGTTTTGACACGTTTTGGATATCATTTCGGTAGTAGAAACGCTTTTAAATTTTTTTTTGTAACGCTATTTCGGTGTTTGAATGCTACTTCTTAATGGCCGCAAAATATTACTAGCGGTACGTAACATATTATAATTAATAGACAGTAATTGCAGAATGCTAAACATTGTACAGAAACAGCTGTAAACTAATTTTAAATGCATCAGAATGGCACCTGCTGTTTTATAAGTAGACAAAATTGCATGCTAGAGCCTGTAAGCGTTCTGACGGACGTTTTGACACGTTTTGGATATCATTTCGGTAGTAGAAACGCTTTTAAATTTTTTTTTGTAACGCTATTTCGGTGTTTGAATGCTACTTCTTAATGGCCGCAAAATATTACTAGCGGTACGTAACATATTATAATTAATAGACAGTAATTGCAGAATGCTAAACATTGTACAGAAACAGCTGTAAACTAATTTTAAATGCATCAGAATGGCACCTACTGTTTTATAAGTAGACAAAATTGCATGCTAGAGCCTGTAAGCGTTCTGACGGACGTTTTGACACGTTTTGGATATCATTTCGGTAGTAGAAACGCTATTAAATTTTTTTTTGTAACGCTATTTCGGTGTTTGAATGCTACTTCGTAATGGCCGCAAAATATTACTAGCGGTACGTAACATATTATAATTAATAGACAGTAATTGCAGAATGTTAAACATTGTACAGAAACAACTGTAAACTAATTTTAAATGCATCAGAATGGCACCTGCTGTTTTATAAGTAGACAAAATTGCATGCTAGAGCCTGTAAGCGTTCTGACGGACGTTTTGACACGTTTTGGATATCATTTCGGTAGTAGAAACGCTTTTAAATTTTTTTTGTAACGCTATTTCGGTGTTTGAATGCTACTTCTTAATGGCCGCAAAATATTACTAGCGGTACGTAACATATTATAATTAATAGACAGTAATTGCAGAATGTTAAACATTGTACAGAAACAACTGTAAACTAATTTTAAATGCATCAGAATGGCACCTGCTGTTTTATAAGTAGACAAAATTGCATGCTAGAGCCTGTAAGCGTTCTGACGGACGTTTTGACACGTTTTGGATATCATTTCGGTAGTAGAAACGCTTTTAAATTTTTTTTTGTAACGCTATTTCGGTGTTTGAATGCTACTTCTTAATGGCCGCAAAATATTACTAGCGGTACGTAACATATTATAATTAATAGACAGTAATTGCAGAATGTTAAACATTGTACAGAAACAACTGTAAACTAATTTTAAATGCATCAGAATGGCACCTGCTGTTTTATAAGTAGACAAAATTGCATGCTAGAGCCTGTAAGCGTTCTGACGGACGTTTTGACACGTTTTGGATATCATTTCGGTAGTAGAAACGCTTTTAAATTTTTTTTGTAACGCTATTTCGGTGTTTGAATGCTACTTCTTAATGGCCGCAAAATATTACTAGCGGTACGTAACATATTATAATTAATAGACAGTAATTGCAGAATGTTAAACATTGTACAGAAACAACTGTAAACTAATTTTAAATGCATCAGAATGGCACCTGCTGTTTTATAAGTAGACAAAATTGCATGCTAGAGCCTGTAAGCGTTCTGACGGACGTTTTGACACGTTTTGGATATCATTTCGGTAGTAGAAACGCTTTTAAATTTTTTTTGTAACGCTATTTCGGTGTTTGAATGCTACTTCTTAATGGCCGCAAAATATTACTAGCGGTACGTAACATATTATAATTAATAGACAGTAATTGCAGAATGTTAAACATTGTACAGAAACAACTGTAAACTAATTTTAAATGCATCAGAATGGCACCTGCTGTTTTATAAGTAGACAAAATTGCATGCTAGAGCCTGTAAGCGTTCTGACGGACGTTTTGACACGTTTTGGATATCATTTCGGTAGTAGAAACGCTTTTAAATTTTTTTTTGTAACGCTATTTCGGTGTTTGAATGCTACTTCTTAATGGCCGCAAAATATTACTAGCGGTACGTAACATATTATAATTAATAGACAGTAATTGCAGAATGTTAAACATTGTACAGAAACAACTGTAAACTAATTTTAAATGCATCAGAATGGCACCTGTTGTTTTATAAGTAGACAAAATTGCATGCTAGAGCCTGTAAGCGTTCTGACGGACGTTTTGACACGTTTTGGATATCATTTCGGTAGTAGAAACGCTTTTAAATTTTTTTTTGTAACGCTATTTCGGTGTTTGAATGCTACTTCTTAATGGCCGCAAAATATTACTAGCGGTACGTAACATATTATAATTAATAGACAGTAATTGCAGAATGTTAAACATTGTACAGAAACAACTGTAAACTAATTTTAAATGCATCAGAATGGCACCTGCTGTTTTATAAGTAGATAAAATTGCATGCTAGAGCCTGTAAGCGTTCTGACGGACGTTTTGACACGTTTTGGATATCATTTCGGTAGTAGAAACGCTTTTAAATTTTTTTTTGTAACGCTATTTCGGTGTTTGAATGCTACTTCTTAATGGCCGCAAAATATTACTAGCGGTACGTAACATATTATAATTAATAGACAGTAATTGCAGAATGCTAAACATTGTACAGAAACAGCTGTAAACTAATTTTAAATGCATCAGAATGGCACCTGCTGTTTTATAAGTAGACAAAATTGCATGCTAGAGCCTGTAAGCGTTCTGACGGACGTTTTGACACGTTTTGGATATCATTTCGGTAGTAGAAACGCTTTTAAATTTTTTTTTGTAACGCTATTTCGGTGTTTGAATGCTACTTCTTAATGGCCGCAAAATATTACTAGCGGTACGTAACATATTATAATTAATAGACAGTAATTGCAGAATGCTAAACATTGTACAGAAACAGCTGTAAACTAATTTTAAATGCATCAGAATGGCACCTACTGTTTTATAGGTAGACAAAATTGCATGCTAGAGCCTGTAAACGCTCTGGCGGACGATTTGACACGTTTTGGATTTCATTTCGATAGTAGAAACGGTTTAAAATTTTTTTTTAGTAACGCTATTTCGGTGTTTGAATGCGACTTCTTAATGGCCGCAAAATGCTACTAGCGGTACGTAACATATTCTAATTAATAGACAGTAATTGCAGAATGGTAAAGATTGTACAGAAACAACTGTAAACTAATTTTATATGCATCAGAATGTCACCTACTGTTTTAGAAGTAGAGAAAATGTCATGCTAGAGCCTGTAAACGCTCTGCCGTACGTTTTGACACGTTTTGGATATTATTTCGATAGTAGAAACGCTTTTAAATTTTTTTTTAGTAACGCTATTTCGGTGTTTGAATGCTACTTCTTAATGGCCGCAAAATATTACTAGCGGTACGTAACATATTATAATTAATAGACAGTAATTGCAGAATGCTAAACATTGTACAGAAACAGATGTAAGCTTATTTTAAATGCATCAGAATGGCACCTACTGTTTTATAAGTAGACAAAATTGCATGCTAGAGCTTGTAAACGCTCTGGCGGACGTTTTGTCACGTTTTGGATATCATTTCGATTGTAGAAACGCTTTTAAATTTTTTTTTTAGTAACGCTATTTCGGTGTTTGATGCGACTTCTTAATGGCCGCAAAATGCTACTAGAAGTACGGAATATATTATAATTAATAGACAGTAATTGCAGAATGCTAAACATTGTACAGAAACAGCTGTAAGCTAATTTTAAATGCATCAGAATGGCACCTACTGTTTTATAAGTAGACAAAATTGCATGCTAGAGCTTGTAAACGCTCTGGTGGACGATTTGACACGTTTTGGATATCATTTCGATAGTAGAAACGCTTTTAAATTTTTTTTTTAGTAACGCTATTTCGGTGTTTGAATGCGACTTCTTAATGGCCTCAAAATGCTACTAGCGGTACGGAATATATTCTAATTAATAGACAATAATTGCAGAATGCTAAACATTGTACAGAAACTACTGTAAACTAA
Organism: Agriotes lineatus; assembly: GCA_940337035.1. Lineage (NCBI taxonomy): Eukaryota > Metazoa > Arthropoda > Insecta > Coleoptera > Elateridae > Agriotes > Agriotes lineatus. The sequence goes on along the minus strand of CALNHX010009622.1, from coordinate 18,521 downwards.
TTTTAAATGCATCAGAATGGCACCTGCTCTTTTATAAGTAGACAAAATTGCATGCTAGAGCCTGTAAACGTTATGCCGGACGATTTGACACGTTTTGGATATCATTTCGATAGTAGAAATGCTTTTAAATTTTTTTTTAGTAACGCTATTTCGGTGTTTGATGCGCCTTCTTAATGGCCGCAAAATGCTACTAGAAGTACGGAATATATTATAATTAATAGACAGTAATTGCAGAATGCTAAACATTGTACAGAAACAACTGTAAACTAATTTTATATGCATCAGAATGTCACCTACTGTTTTAGAAGTAGAGAAAATGTCATGCTAGAGCTTGTAAACGCTCTGGCGGACGGTTTGACACGTTTTGGATATCATTTCGATAGTAGAAACGCTTTTAAATTTTTTTTTTAGTAACGCTATTTCGGTGTTTGAATGCGACTTCTTAATGGCCTCAAAATGCTACTAGCGGTACGGAATATATTCTAATTAATAGACAATAATTGCAGAATGCTAAACATTGTACAGAAACTACTGTAAACTAATTTTAAATGCATCAGAATGGCACCTGCTCTTTTATAAGTAGACAAAATTGCATGCTAGAGCCTGTAAACGTTATGCCGGACGATTTGACACGTTTTGGATATCATTTCGATAGTAGAAATGCTTTTAAATTTTTTTTTAGTAACGCTATTTCGGTGTTTGATGCGCCTTCTTAATGGCCGCAAAATGCTACTAGAAGTACGGAATATATTATAATTAATAGACAGTAATTGCAGAATGCTAAACATTGTACAGAAACAACTGTAAACTAATTTTATATGCATCAGAATGTCACCTACTGATTTAGAAGTAGAGAAAATGTCATGCTAGAGCCTGTAAACGCTCTGCCGTACGTTTTGACACGTTTTGGATATTATTTCGATAGTAGAAACGCTTTTAAATTTTTTTTTAGTAACGCTATTTCGGTGTTTGAATGCTACTTCTTAATGGCCGCAAAATATTACTAGCGGTACGTAACATATTATAATTAATAGACAGTAATTGCAGAATGCTAAACATTGTACAGAAACAGCTGTAAGCTTATTTTAAATGCATCAGAATGGCACCTACTGTTTTATAAGTAGACAAAATTACATAATTAAACGAACTTACCTTAAGTGATGTTCGATTGTAATTATAGTATATGCTTTACCCTCAATGATCACTCAGTAGTACTCCTCTTTGCCGCTAGGCGCCGCCACAAGTTTAAAACCGGAAATCAAAACACCTCCTGTCATCCAATGCTGACTGATACTCATTCATTTCGAAGTCCTCACAACTTTATTGGGTGATTACTTAACCAAGTAATTCTTTGGGAAGGGGTGGGACCGATCATTGAGGGTAAAGCATATACTATAATTACAATCGAACATCACTTAAGGTAAGTTCGTTTAATTATGTAATTATAGTACTCTGCTTTACCCTCAATGATCACTCAGTAGCTGTTTAAAGCAAAGTTGTGATCTCCTGGCAACAGCCAAGTGTATTTTATTATGTAAATACCACACACGACAACTAAACATTAAATGTCAACAGATAGTTATAATGTAAACCTTACATAGGGATTAAATTAAAATATTTTTACTCTATGAATCTTCTAAATTACAAACAGCCCTAGCAAAGTTTGCCTTAACTGAAATAGGTCTATTGTAATATTTAGCGAAAACTTTTGATTGCTCGCCCCAACCTGCAGTTTTCCTAATTAATTCTACACTAACCCCTCGTACTTTTGCTGATGACGTAGCTGCATGACGAGTGCTGTGAGCCGTGAACGTATTCTCATCCAATCCACTGGCATGCAGTACACCCTTTATCCATCGACTAATCGTTTGTGAGCTTGCAGACCGATGTGGTTTTTTAAAAGTTATGAGTAGCTTGGTACAATTCTTTCTAATGCTCCTTGTTCTTAATAAATAAACGTTTAATGTTTCCGCTGGGCAGATCTGCGGTTTCTCCCTGAACCAAGGAATGTTTAGAACAGGTTGGAATTTACCTGGTCCCGAGGTTTTTATTGCATCTGGAATCTTTATTTCAATTCCCTCTTCTGCAATAGTTATATTATTTGTATTTATTATCGACAGAGTCTGTACCCTGTGTGCAGTAACCAAGGCTAAGAGGGTGGCTAGTTTGAGGGTTAGTTTTTCTAGTACTAAATCTGTATTTGGGTACCAATTTTCTAACAGGTTTAGTACAATCTGGGGATCCCATGTTACCTGATATTTGGGTCTGGTAGGTTTCAAGCGGAAAAAACCCTTAAACATTCTCTTTATAAGGTCCTCTCTTCCTACCCATGGGCCCAAGATTAACGATAACACTGACCTGTATGAATTCAATGTTCCATACGAGGCTCCTGAATGGAAGCGCTCAGTTAAGAACTCAATAACCAGTTGAATTGTCCCCGCATACGGGGATAACCCCCTGTTGGAGCTGAACTGCCACCAAAGCTTTAGCCCCCCGTTATATTGGTTCAGAGTTCCTGGTGCTAGGGATGCCAAAATCACCTCTATTGAAGGTGCTGGTACTTTCCTCTTGAGGAATGCCTCGCCGATAGCAGCCCTACAGCCAGGGTAAGGCTCTTGTATAACGGGTGCGGAGTCCTGAAAGGTGATAACAATAAATCCTTTCGAGGATGCAGGATAATTGGCTCTTTTATTAACAGTGCCTTAAATAAGGGGAACCATGGCTGTGCCCTCCAGAGTGGTGCTACCACGATGCCTTGCGCTTTATCACAACAAATCTTTCGAATGGTTTTCAAAACCATTGAGAAAGGTGGAAAGGCATAGAAAAAACAATTACTCCATGATACTGTGAAGGCATCTATATTCTCTGCATCCGGGTCAGGCTGCCAAGCGACATACCTACTACATTTAGCATTGACTCTTGATGCAAACAAATCAATCTCTGGAGAACCAAAAGCAGCCACGATCCTACTAAAGACATCGTCTGCCAGCTCCCATTCTAACTCCGACCTACTACGTCTTGACTCTCTATCTGCCTCAGTGTTCTCACTAGATCGTATGTAAGATGCATACACCCAAATGCTTCTTACCTCACACCACTGCCATAGATCCCTAGCCAACTGATTTAACTTGGGAAACTGTACGCCCCCCCATTTATTTATATAAGAGATGGCAGTAGTGTTGTCTATCCTCAATAAAATCTCACAATTTGTGCAATCTTTAGCAAAACATTTTAAGCCAAGTAACGCTGTTAATAGCTCTAAATAATTAATGTGTTGCTCTTTCTCGATTTGGTTCCAAAACCCATGAGCCCTCTGGCCTCCACAAAAAATACCAAAACCTGTTGAAGACGCGTCTGTAAAAATTTCTAGCCTGAATTTAAACTGTCTAATTGGGTTTACAGAAACCTGTATATTTCTTAACCACCAATCGAAATCGGCTGCTAATTCTTGAGAGATAACCAAGTGGCTGTCAAAATCATTATTACACTGTTGCAATGCCAAAAACTTTTGCCTTTCAAATTTTTTCGAGTAAACCCAGCCAAAAGCAATTGCTGGACATGCTGCGGTTAACATACCAATGAGTTGTGCAAAAGTCCTGATTTTACAAGTTTTTCTATCCTTCATATTTTTTACTAAGGTAAAGATAGTTTCCCTCTTTTCTTCTGTAAGCCCAATTGACATGTCTACTGAATCGTACACGAACCCCAAAAATTTACATTTCTGTTGTGGAACCAACTTACTTTTTTCTCTATTTACCAAAAAACCTAATGAATGTAGCAACTCAATAGTTTTTGTCACATTAAACTGACACTCCCCTCTCGTCTGCCCAAAACAGATCAAATCGTCGATGTAAATAACTGAGGAAAGTCCTAATTCCCGCAAGGAAGCAACAACAGGTTTTAGTAATTTTGTAAATACAAGTGGAGCTGAACAAAGCCCAAAAGGCAAGGAATTAAATTGAAACAGTTGACTTTCAAATTCAAATCTCAGATACTTCTTATGAGAACTTTCGATAGGTACTAAAAAATAAGCATTCTCTAAGTCGATGGTTGCCATGAAACAGTTAGGAACAATTAAATTACTAACGGTTCTAAAGTCTTCCATCTTGAAATGTTCAGTCTCCAGAAATAAGTTTAGCTTCTTTAGATTCAAAATAAAACGTTTTGAGCCATTAGCTTTAGGAACCAGAAAGTATTTAGAAATAAATTGACCTACACAAGGTGTACATTTAGTCACTACTCCCAATTGCACTAGGCTATTAATAGCTAAGCGTAACTCAACTTTCTCGGTCTCTGACCACTTAGGCTCAATTGGAGCCTGGTGTTGAAACACCGACCTCTTAAATGGCAATCTATAACCCCCAATCCAGCTAAGGATCACTGGATCAGTGGTTATAGACCTCCATCTTTTGGCAAAAAATCTTAATCTACCTGCCAGTGGCAATGTGCTTACTTCTAGTAGTGCCGTTGCTTGGTTGGTGGTTGGTAGGCGTTTGTCTTCCTGGGCTTGCGGTACTGGTGCTGCAGATGTCCGCCCAGATGTGAGACCCTGGGAACGCGCCTGGACGGACCCTTCCAGTTTAAATTCTTTTTATTGTTGCCAACTGCCCCACCAACAGAACGAGGATTGGTCTGTATTCCTGATCCTGATGGCTTTAACTCTTTGCTTGACCGCTCCATTGCCTTTGCAGTTTTTAGCCTCTCCATGAAGTCTTCCCCAAATAGCCACTTATCAATTGGAGCCGTTTGGGCCACCTCCTTAACGTTCTTATTTAGATAATTAGAAACGATGGATCTCCGAGCCTCCGAGTCGGAATGGTGTACATCGCATAAGAGGCGACCAGCATCGCTCAGTAGTTCTAACAGCTGTGTCCTTCCTCCCCCTCCACCTTTCTCTTCGTTAATAAGCACTGTCATTGCCTTGCCTATGGCTGACAGACTGGCTCCTACCTGCTGCTGTTTATTCTGCAGCCTGGCATCTCTCTTAATGGAAGGTTCTGTCAGAATCTTTACAATTTCATCATTCAGCTTAGGTCCCTCTAAAACCAGACAATTTTTTGCTGGAGGATACTTAGAGATTAGATGCCCTCTGTTCTCGTCTGCTAGACCTGTTAACAGTATTTTTTCCCAACGGGTAGCAATGTGCTGCTGAAATTCCTCTCCCAAAGATTTTGCTTTTGGGCCATCATCTCCCAGAACTAATAACAAGGATTCTTCCAGAACGTCTCCCTTGTCATCCGAATTGCTGGCGTTCTGGTCGGATGGAGTTCTTGCCAGCTGATTTTGATCTCCCTCTCGCTCGGAAACCTCGACTGGGTCTAAGGGGGACAAACAAGCAATATGTTTATTGGTACACCACTAACTGTGAATTTATTAGCAGAGGACATAATGCCCGTTTGCATGCACCTGTGCTAGCTTGACCTCTCTTTCCAAGAGAATAGGCTTAAAGCTCTGAGGGCTTTTCAAGGCATTTCTCACATAAACCAAACCACGCAAAATAAAACATCAGGCTACAACCACCTGTGCTGTTCTTTCCTTACCAAGGAAATACAGACTACAACCACTTGTGCTATTCTTTCCTTACTAAGGAAATACAATTAACTAAGGTTAGAATCGAGCGTACATACTTCCGAACCAACTCTGTTAACTGAATTGGATGGCCTCTAAAGGGTACTACCCTTTAAATCTCCACCTGTTGTCTGCTTAAAATTAGCAGCTGTACTTTCCAAGTACGGTGTATTACGTTCTTGCGTTCTACACGTGGTTAAAAATTTGAGGTTATGTCAAGGTCGGCGCTCGCCGAACGCACCATGTGCTTTGACATCTTTGTTTCTTTAAGAACTAAACACAGAAACAACGCTAAATTTAATTTACCTGGTATAGGGGTCGATGTGCGTCCCATCTGTATCGGCGAAAAATCTCGTGATCTCCGCGAACGCTTGCGAACGCCGCATGGCGACCTCGACCTGCTGCGTTGCGATGACTTGCGACGCTCTCTGCGTCTTTTTAATTTTTTCTTTATTTTCTTGATCTGCCTGTATAGGTCCATATCATCAGACTCGGTTTGGCTTGAGTCTGACATTTCCTCAACGGACCCGCGTTTAGCACAAAAGAAGACACTTGCGAACTGCCACGCACAAAGAAGAAGAATGAGTATCAGTCAGCATTGGATGACAGGAGGTGTTTTGATTTCCGGTTTTAAACTTGTGGCGGCGCCTAGCGGCAAAGAGGAGTACTACTGAGTGATCATTGAGGGTAAAGCAGAGTACTATAATTAGGAAATGAAATGGCATGACGAAAGACGCGCAAAACAGCTGACTTTCACCTGTTTTACACGACTGCGCAAGTCTGCTACTTTTTACTCCTCCTAAAGACTAGGAGTAAGAAAAGCTGTTCCAAGCAGTTCCGAGCAACTTGCAGCTTATCAAACGAACGCAGTTCAAGCAGTTCGGAGCAGCTGCTCGATCTCAAACGAACGCCGTTTTCCTGCTCTAAACTGTTCGGAACAGTTTAGAGCAATCAAACGAACAGACCTTTTGTTTCTATCGGTACGTGAAGCGATAATGGGTTGACTTCGTTTCCGCTTTCTTTCCTTTTGTGCGCTTTGGAGGCCGACAGCTAGCGTCTTTAAAAATTGTCCAACATTTCTACGGGCATGTGGTTTCTGTTTGATGAATTTTTCCCTCGCTGAATACAGCGGAATATCACAGCTTTGGAAGTTTATAGAGGAAGCCTCCTCACGCCAATTCTCGGCGAATTCTTAGAAGCGCTCTGTTGGCCCACTTTGCACGATGCTAGATCATCTCAGCATATATCTAATACTTACTATATTGCTAGCGGCTATGAGTGGGAAACTGGCCGATCAAGTGAAACACACAACCAACTCCTTAATGTATACGGTGAGCTGTGCGCAAGCGCGGCGGCGTCGTCCGCCCAATGGGGAAGTGGTCAAGTTTAAAATTCGCTTCTAAAGGCGGAGTTCGAATTCTCACGCATGCGCGCGAGACGCGTTATACTATAAGTGAGACTATGTAGGCGCCGTAATGTTTTCTGAAGTTTCCAGGCCCTACCAGCAATATATGTGTATTATATATATGCATCTCAGTCGCAGATGCGAAGCTCGACCTAACTCCCTTGCATTGTTCACGGAAGGTTTTGGCAGTCATTGACCTTGGACCTGCTGTGATTCTGAAGGCACTTGTCGAATCCAGCCTTTTATGGGCTATGACTTTGAACCTGGTGCGACTCTGAAGGCACCTGTCGACTTCAGCTTTCTATGGGCTATTTGAGGTTTTACCGCAAACGATCTGTGTACGATTTGAGTAACATGTTCTATTTTTCCTTGCATTAAAACCAATTAATACTGTGGACAGTGATCCGATGCTTGAGTACCTCATTTATTTTCCTACATTACCTGCTGGAATTCCACCAGAATTCCGTAGACATTTGCCGTCATGAACAGTTTGCTTTAAGAACTAAGTTAATTAAAGCACTTAATGTTTTTCATCCTCGGAGCCTAAATTAATCCCCGTTTCATCTTTTTAAACTGTTGTGGTAGTATTTGACGTAATTTGTATTTGTACTTTTTAATCTGTGGTATATGCTAATTTACTCACAACTCGAGTTTGTGCTTTACGCTCCACCTTGATTTGTTTCGCAAATAATTACTAATACTGTGTAGTATATGATATTGATTTCGTGATTATTATACTGTGATATTCGAATTTTGGTTTTGTTTTTTGTTACTGCTACCTGGATTATTTTAAACTTTTTTTCAGAACATGGTGCTGCTATAGTTTACGAATTTTCTATGATACCTGGATACACTTGTTAATTAAAACATTTGTTGGACCCTTTTTTGTCTTTCTAATTAATCGTTAGTACTTAAAGAACCACATATCGTCTCCCTGAGTTAGTCTGGCAGGCAGTTATATCCACGTAGTCATTAATATTATATTTTTGAGAGATTTAACCGAGTCAATTGAAGGTAACAACGAAACACTTGTGTTTCTCCTTAAACATTTTGAAAACTATTTAATTAAAATATGTTTTTATACCGATGATTATTTTACGAAATGTTGTGTGTATTACCTATCCTTTGTTGAAATAATCGCTTTATTGTGAAATTAATCATTGAAAGGACGATTAAAATGAGTAAAATATGACATCATTTAATTCTGTATAAGTAAATGAAATACCATATCCACATGCATATTTCTAAAATTGTCTGCATATTTTCTTTGCATATTGTTACAAAGTAAAGTGCATATAAATGCCCATATTTTGATAAAAATGAGCAACAAAAATTTCGTTCTCTAGTAATAAATTTCATTGTAAAAATTTTCCCCAACTAAGTTATGAGACGACGTATATGCACCAAGAAAGTTGGAAAATATTACAGCAGAAACGGCACAATCTACTATGCTGGTAATGATGACTCGATCCATAGATATGTTATTCTTCTTAACATAGAATTTCGGCTTAGACCGTGTAGTATTTGTATATGAACACCCAGCATTTTCTGGCTTAATGTGCCTTGCACCTTGTGGACTCGAGCAAAAACCCGCGCGATGGTCATACTCTTTGGTAGCTCGTGTTGTTTGGGTACCTTGAGAACGAAGATACTTAGGCAGATTTGGCCGTTTTGCTGTTTGTGCATTCATATTCACTAACGTTTCGCAAGACCTTGCAGCTTGAATCATCACAGTGTGAGTCGCACTAAGAACCGAAGGTCGGTTTGGAGCTATTTATAGTCCGCCGTGCCAGGCGCGCGGAGTGGCGTAACGCTGGTTGATCGTCCGAGTGCAACGTAATCCGTGGGGCGTGGCCGTATGACGCACAGTGGTTGTAATGCTTTAGATCGTGTATCACAGGGGCCCACGTTTTACTAAGCTTAAAGCCATCTTCCCTGTTGATATTATTTGGATGTTTTTCTATTTCTATGGCTTCACGTATCACTCGCGAGAAGTAGTGAGGTATTCTGGCAAGTACTCTGGCTTGCTCGAATTCTAAAGTGTGCACATTTGTAAACGTATGCTCAGCTACTGCTGATTTTGTGATGCGTTTGTGTTTGTCCTGGTGAAACGTAAATCAGATGGCAGTTTAGGACATGCAGTTTATAGAAAGAAAACACACACGGACAGATATCTAAATGCTGACTCACACCATCATCCAATGCAAAATGCAATAGTTCTCTGGCGACAAGAGCCGTTCGTATCTCAGATGAGGAAAATCTAGAGAGAGAAAATCTACATCTGTTTAACGCTTTACAAAAGAACGGGTACACAACTACCGCCATACGAAAAGCACTAGACAAAACTATGACACAAAAAGCTAAAGAAGAATCTCTACCTCTGGAAGGCTTAGCATTTCTACCTTACGTTAAAGGCTCGACTGATAAGATAGGACGTGTTCTGCAACGATGCAACATCAAAACTGTGTTTACGAGCAAGGAAACTTTGGGTAACGGCTTCAGATCGGTAAAAGACAAGATTCCAAGTTTAAAAACCGCTGGCGTATATCGCATTCCTTGTTCTTGCGGATCGAGTTACATTGGACAGACTGGTCGTTCAGTTGATCTAAGACTTCAAGAACATAAAAGCGATTCCAAACCCAAACGGATCACAAAATCAGCCTTAGCTGAGCATACATTTACACACTTTAGAATTTGAGCACGCCAGAGTACTTGCCAGAATACCTCACTACCTCCCGCGAGTGATACGTGAAGCCATAGAAATATAAAAACATCCATATAATATCAACAGGGAAGATGACTTTAAGCTTAGTAAAACGTGGATCCCTGTGATACACGATCTAAAGCATTACAACCACTGTGCGTCATACAGCCACGCCCCACGGATTACATTGCACTCGGACGACCAACCAGCGTTACGCCACTCCGCGCGCCTGTCACGGCGTACTATAAATAGCTCCAAACCGACCTTCGGTTCTTAGTGCGACTTTCACTCTGTTGATGCAAGCTGCAAGGTCTTGCGAAACGTTAGTGAATATGAATGCACAAACAGCAAAACGGCCAAATCTGCCTAAGTATCCTCGTTCTCAAGATACTCAAACAACACGAGCTACCAAAGAGTATGACCATCGCGCTGGTTTTTGCTCGACTTCACAAGGTGCAAGGCACATTAAGCCAGAAAATGCTGGGTGTTCATATACAAATACTACGCGGTCTAAGCCGAAATTCTATGTTAAGAAGAATAATTCGAGTAACCGCGAAAGCCTCAAACAGTACATAGATATGTTGTTATTATTATAGAAAAAGAAATTAAAAAATCAGTAATAAGTTTTACTCCATGCTCCGACGAATTATAACGATACAATTCGACTCGAATAAAAGAAAAATGACATTATTCCAGTGTATGCACCCACAGCAGACAAAAAGACGATGAGGTTGAAGAATTTTGTGAGCAATTAGAAGCAGTTCTGAAATCCACAAAAAAAATATGTCACCATAATAATAGGCGACTTGAATCACAAAGTTGGCAAGGTCAAAACTGAAGGATGTACAGGAGAGCTTGGTTTAGGGCAGAGAAATGAGCGAGGGAACGATTGATAGAATTTTGACAAAATGAAGAACTAGCAATAATGAATACGATATTTAAGTTGCCAAATCATAGGTTGCATACATGAATGTTTGCTTCTCGATGTTAATCATCGCAGTATTTCACATATCTGTTTGTGATTGTTTTATTTCTTTCGCTTTTGGAGTATTAAGCAGACTTGCCTTCGCTTGGTGAGCTTTAGCTTCTCAATCTTCATCTTCTTCTTCATCTTCCGCTTCAGCTTCCTCGAGAATCGGGGATTGTACCAGACTGCTGTCAGCACTTTCAGTCGATACTTTCTTAGACACTCGTGAGCAATTTTTCCTAGACGTTCTTGCTTTCACGGTACCTTTAAGAAATGGCAGCAAATAAAAGTAGAACCAATTACAAGAATTAGCTGAAATTTACTCATCTCCTGTATGAGGAACTGGAATTTTTCCTACCTCAAAACGCAACCTGGTATTTCATTTTTCTTCTTAATACGTTTTCTGTAACATTTCATATAGTAAATAACATCAAAAGTGTTATGTTATATTTTAACTAAAAGTATATATTATATTGTAATGCTACGATGCTTACAGCAATTCTGGTTGCATATATATATAGAACTTTATTGTACAACTGGCTAGCAATCTAGCTTGTCAAAAGACACAGCATATTACATAAAAAGCATTAACATTAACATAAATTTAAATAATGGTTTCATTAATTTACAACTGTAATTACTAAACATTTACTTTTGATTGTCCATATAAATGGTTTCTCAAAATGGCTACAGATCCTCTTAAAATTTTCATAGTAATATCAAGATCCAAAGATTTAGGTAGACTAAATTTTTTTCTAAAATCAACATAAAATTTAACCAATGTTCCCCGTGCACCGAAAAGAAGCCCGATGATGGTTATGCTATTGACGTTAAATTTATCCTTGTAGTAATTAATTGTCGGTTCATAAATTTCGGTTTTTTCACGATGTACTTCTTCGGCCTGTTTCTCGTTATTCTCAAAACGAATCGTTGGGTCTATTATATAAGCTTCTCGTGTAGTTGTATTGATAGCCATAATATCAATTCTTCTGATGCTGTCTTTATCCGAGACTCCAACTACTTCTTCATGTACTTCATATCCTTTGGACCTCAATGCATTTGCAATAATGTGCCTGACATCATTGTGTCTTTTAATTCTCAGTAGTTCACTAAAGCTACAATATCCCAACACATGAGCAAGACGTGCAAAGACGAAATAAAAATTCAAATAGGCTCACAATTGGTATTCTATTTATTGCAACAATAAGTCACTACGAAACATTAATATATAATTACATAATACATGATTAGCAATAACTGTAATTTAATTAACAGAGGTCAGTATTTGAATTAAACAGTATCGTCTGAGTTGCTTTCAGCTTATTTTTCATTATTTGTGGTCGCTAAGGCAAATGTAGCTAATTTATGATGACTGACAGATTATTATTGTAGTGTCAAGACACGTTAATGATTTTGCTTAAGTACAGAGGTGTTTCGAAGGGTGACAGAAGTTTTATCCAGCGTTCTGTATTTATATCATTATGCCAACAATCGATAACGCAGCTGAAGGGTTAGAAAGCAGTGTAAGAAAGCACAGGAATGCAAAGAGCATTTGAAAAGCAACCTGAGAAATAAAGAAGACTACAATACAGTGCTAATAACTTGTGAATCAGTGTTTATTAAACTAAAAGTGAGAAAATGCAACCAAAGTGCGGTTAAAGTGTTCCAGAATGACATTTAAGAAAAACAATTTAGTAGTTAGGATAACAGATAGTAAAAACTTACTTAAAACGGTTGTTAACTTGTTGCTATGGAGACCCAGATGGTCAATTGGTTTCTAGTTTTGAATTGATTTCGTACGTAAAAGTTTATAATTGTACCAGTTGTCGAGTTTTATTTTTCGCCAGTGTGCAGAACCCAGTTGTGCTTAATTTCATAAATTTCCAAAGTGCAGTATCAGAGAAAATTGATCCCGAAGCTTGACCCATTTGTGTTTGACTTCGAAGTTAGACTTTAGCAAGTTGTGGAGCTGCGGGAAGCAGATAGCAGTGTGCAACGTCTAGAGGGGCCCTTGTTTGTGGTATGCAAGAAGGCAGCAGCAGTTAAAGACGTAAAAGCTCCGTACGTACTCGTAAGGGATGAAACTTACCCCATTTTAGCTTTTTTGTTAAAGCCGTATGGAAGACGGTTATCCTAGGCAAGTAAAACTGAAAAGTATGCTTTTGGAATATCACATGCTTAATAGCGTGTAATTGACTAGGAAAGCGAGGGCTGTCGAAACAACTGGGCGAAAATTCATTCCTTGATGTGTACCTATGTACGTATGTTCCTCACATACCGGTGAAAATTACTGATGGATTTTTATGAAAATTAAAGGGATGTTCTATAAAGCTTTGCAACGATGACAGCTGACTTTAGTTTTACTGTGTTGCAGCGGTCGTTGCGAGAAGACCCAAATACCACAAAACATGTCGAAAAAACAACAACGAAAATTCTAAAATATGGCTGGTTTTGTGAATTTATAGTTTTAGTGTTAGGAGTATTTTTATTGACCATTTTCAATAACTTAAAAGTTAAATTGTCAGGACGAAAAGGACTCTAGGTCAAAATATTGCCGACAATATTTGCTCTTCAGATTGTCTCGTTTCTGTTGCGTGGAAGCACTCGTCGTTATTTTCATCGCCACAGAAACTCGTAGCTGAATCGCAAAAATTATTGTCGGCAATATTTTGACCTCTCGTCCTATTATGACTGAGAATATAATTCCTTAAACTTTCAGCCAATCATCATCTCTTAAATTTAAGACATTGGCCAATAGGACCTTCTACCATACTGACAATATAGCGACTCTCAATTTTCAATTTGATACGAGCTAACTTGGTTTTGTTTCACGTGTCAAATGAACTAATTTAGAAATTTCAGCTGATTTTTCGAGGTTAGCTGGTGCGTTTTAAGCATAAAAAGATACAAAAATTGTATTTCGGACAAACATTGTGTTACCGTCAATTTTCGCTTTACTGTATTCTCGATATTTTGTTACCATCGATTTTCGCTTTACTGTATGTTCGATATTTTTCGAATTGCGTCCGGATATTGCGCATTTTTGATACGCCGCCGTTGCACATTGTTGAACGTTCGCGACGCGAAAATTTGGCATCTTGTCCCGGCGTTCGATCGAATAAGTCGTTGGAGGTTTTTGGCGCGGTTCGAGATCGCGATTTTGTAGAAGGTGCTTATTGATGTCTAGGCACTTCTCACCCTTTGGTTAGGGGATTTGTACTCGTCTCGACATTCCTCTGAATATAAATCTGGAGATACTGCCTGGTGCAGACTTTTTTTTTGAAGCCAAACTTCCCAAGCAAAACATTTGGAGAATTTAGTGTGAGTATGACCGTTTTCAGCCCCTTTTCGATTGCCCGCTAACGTTTATTTCAATAATTTGGTCCCCACGTCGTTATGGGTCCCGACTTGCGGCCCGATGCGATCTGTGATAGCGTTATCTCGGCGCGCTTAGTAAGCCATCAAACCCACGGAAGCCCGTTCCTGCGATGTTATCAACGCTAAGACGGCCTCGCACCAGCTCAAGGTAACCTTGCTGCTCTATTAATTGTGCTTGCGGTAGCCAGCGAGTAAGCCTGGCTGTACGCGCTTATGTGCCCCAATCGATGGACTGCCGAAAGTAATCTGTTTCTAAATTGAGATTAGCGCGATATACCAGCGCGAGATATTTATATCATGGTCTGGACGCATCACTTGAATAACATATTTTAATCTGTAAAGTACGAGGCTTCCTCTCGCCGTAGCTTTCACTTTAGCTACGAATTGTGATATTAATTGTTACATGTACCACGCTATAGAAATTCCTGGGGCGGTTGCCCGCGTGTAATTTACAATTTTATATTGATGTCACTCCTCGGGAGCTTCCAGGAATTTCCCCTATTTTGATGATTTGGTGTTTTAATTGGCCAAACCATTTTGTAAACAAGGATCCTTGGGGCATTTATATGCTTTTATATCGGCTCTAAACTTTTACTTATATGTATTTTATTGTGTCTGGCTTTACGAGTGAATAAAACGAATTTCTCTCCCCAGAACTTCATTGTTTGACTTCAGTTTTGCGCCGTTTTATTAAATCCACAGTGTTCCAATTTAGCTGGAGCGTAATCTATCAATCGCTGAATTAGGGGAGTTTGGCTCTGTGTTATCTTTCTTTGTTATCCTTTAAATTAGTGGCGCCATCCCCCCATCTAATGAACGCACGGCCGTCGTCGGCTGTAGCTGATCGGCGACCCCTAATTAGCGATTGGTAGTGACTCGCATACGCATTGGCTGAGTGAGTCAATTTGGTCCTTTGAATGCTGCTTCGATTCGTTGAGAAATTAACGTAAGTATTATTCTACCACCCGTATTATTTGTGCTTATAAGGGATAACAATTGATCATTAGCATTCATACTCAAATAATAAAATAATATTACGCTCCCTCTTCTACATTTTTGAAATCCTTATATTCTCTTCCTAAATATAATTTTCCGCCAATCGTACTAGAACTGACACATTATTGACAAAATTTTGTGGAGCAAAGTCAAACATTCCATTACACCAGCCGTTGCTAGGTAATTTACAATAAAACTGTACAGGAATAATATTCCCGGCCTAGGCAGGGAATATTTTTCGAAGGTAATAATTATTGATAACTAGTGAGTCACTCGAACTACGCTTCGGTTCGCTAATTGAAGAGACATTTCATTAATATGAATTAAAAAAAGGTTTAGAGAGATTCCCCCTCCAAGGGGGCTCTTGGGGCTTCGACCCTCTCCAAGGGGGCTCTCGGGGCTCCGCCCCTCTTCAAAGAAACCCTCGGGGTTCTGACCCTCTCCAAGGGGGCCCTCTGGGCTCCGACCCTCTCCAAGGGGGCCCGCGGGGCTCCGCCCCTTTCCAAGGATGTCCTCGGGGCTCCGCCCATCACCAAGGAAGCCCTCGGGGCTCCGCCCCTCTCCAAAAGGGCCTTGGGGATCCGACTCTCTCTAAGGGGGCCCTCGGGGCTCCAACCCTTTCCAAGGGGGCTCTCGGGGCTCCGCCCCTCTCCAAGGAAACCTACGGGGTTCTGACCCTCTCCAAGGGGCCCGCGGGGCTCCGCCCCTTTCCAAGGGGGCCCTCGGGGCTCCGCCCCTTTCCAAGGAAGTTTTCGGGGCTCCGACCCTCTCCAAAAGGGCCCGTGGGGCACCGCCCCTTTCCAAGGGGGGCCTCAGTGCTCCGCCCCTCTCCAAGAAAGCCCTCGGAGCTCCGACCCTCTCCAAGGGGATCCGCGGAGCTACGCCCCTCTCCAAAGGGGCCCTCGGGACTCCGCCCCTCGAGCCGCATTCACTTAATCAGGAGCATGGCGTCTATAATTGTCGTGTCGAACACACGTTTGGATCGTTCTCCTTTATTATATAGAGGATTTAAAAAGACACGTTTTCTTAATTTTTTAATTACTCGTATCGATTGGCGGAAAAATAGTATGTGTATCTTGGACGAAAAGCAACATTCCCCGACTCCTGTGTTACAATATTCACAGTCGTCTGGGAATGTTACGCTTTTCGTCCTAGATACACAATATACTATTGTAGTATGCCTAATAATGTATAATTTTTTAAGAATATTACGTATTTCGTTATAATCTCAGTGCATGAAAATATAACTCGTTCTACGGACTCGTTCTATTTTCAGCTTTGGGATTATAACTCATAATATTCTTAAGAAAATCATCGATAACAGGCATACTACTTATTATATTTCCCCTGAAAATTTACAGACATGTTTTATGAAGCTTTAGAACAGTTTCCTCTTACTTATAAGTGATACCCCATAATCATCTTCTATTCAAAAATTCTAGGGAGAGAGATATCTAGCGATTTGTATACATAGTTAATTGTAAATACTTTGGTACACAATAGAATACAGATACCTATATAAGTACAGTGATTTATAACACTAGACAACAAATGATCATTTTTTAATATTTTTTTTCGACGACTGACATCGAAAGTAAATTTTTCTCACTGTCATTTGACAACAGAAAGTTGACATTTGCCGCTGAGCGTGCGTTTTCATCTTTTTGCCGCTCGCCGAGCTTTTTGGGTTTCCGCGTGAACAAAATAGGTAGCCACGTCCGAATGTTTCCTTGACAACGCCCGTCATTTGTGGAAATAATCGCGTCACATGTCATATAGACTGCGCGTGTAATGTTAACTTGATTGTCAATGAATTTTTGCGATAAAACGAAATTTGATATTTTCCTTTAATAATATGCTCAGTCGTCGAAAAAACAGTATGTATGTTTCGAGCTAAAAGTGTTCTTGCCGCTTTTGCATGATTGCTGGTCTTCGTCTCAACCAGCAATATTCATGCGCAAGCGGCAAGAATGCACTTTCAGCTCTTAACATACAATATACTATTTCGTACACTAGCATTGAAAGAGCTACTTTTCCGTACAATTTATTAATCAGAAAGTTGCACTTTGCGGTATTCGTACGGCAAAGTAGTATTTTGCGGTATTCGTATTCCTTAGTTACAACACATATCATATTACATTACATTAATATTACTCTACTTATTTGCTATATACGAGGATAAATTTAGTATTCCGTTTTGTATGCTAGTGTACGAAAATAGTATATTGTATGTTAAGAGCTGAAAGTGCATTCTTGCCGCTTGCGCATGAATATTGCTGGTTGAGACGAAGTCGAAACCAGCAATCATGCAAAAGCGGCAAGCGCACTTTTAGCTCGAAATATACATACTATTTTTTCGACGACTGAGCATATTATTAAAGGAAAATATCAAATTTCGTTTTATCGCAAAAATTAATTGACAATCAAGTTAACATTACTCGCGCAGTCTATGACATGTGACGCGATTATTTCCACAAATGACGGGCGTTGTCAAGGAAACATTCGGACGTGGCTACCTATTTTGTTCACGCGGAAACCCAAAACGCTCGGCGAGCGGCAAAAAGATGAAAACGCACGCTCAGCTGAAAATGTCAACTTTCTGTTGTCAAATGACAGTGAGAAAAATCTACTTTCGATGTCAGTCGTCGAAAAAATATTGTACGAAACTCGTATGAAAGTGGCTTTTCCATACTCGTCTCGAAATTCCGGACTCGGCCTAACGGTCTCTTCCGGAAACATCTCACTCGTACTGAAAAGCTCCACTTTCTATACTTGTTACGTAAATTACTATTTTTTTTAGAAACTGTACAATATTCGTTTCTTTTATAGTTCTAATAATAGTAATAGAACTAGCAGTCCAGTGAGACAAATGTCTCATTTAACGCGCCTTCAAACCTCGATCGGTTAGGCAACCACCCAGACCTGGAAGGTGTCAAAGTGGTTGCCTAACCGATCGAGGATTTAAGGCGCAGAGGGTCGCAGCTACGTTTGGCGGCCGAAACAGTTTTTATTTAATACGCGTTCTATTTGAAAAACGGTCTTTTTGTGATTTCTCGAAAACCGGAAGTGTCACGTGACTGAAATTCGGTTCCTGACCTGACATGACCATTCCAAACATATAACTTTAATAACTTTTTTCTCTATCTCTTACGGTTTGGCTGCTGAAACAGCGTCCCGGCCAAAACAGCGTCCCAGACAGACACGTCTATTAGATAAAGGATAGTAGTTTTCCTGAAATCGTCAAGAAAGCGGGCCATATGTCAAGCCTCAGTTTGATCTTGAAAGTGTCACTTTGCAAGACTAGTCACTTTTGAGATTTTTGCAAGACTAGGCATTTTTACTTTGCGTTACCTAGGTGACCGGTCACCTTCACCATGCACCTTGATGCAATACGATTTTATTTTTAAATAAGTCAGAAAAACTAAAATTCTCCAGCTTTCTCCGGGACTCTTTATTTGCATAAGGTTCGGTGTAAGGCCTAGGTACATATAATATTAATAGTA
>CALNHX010009621.1:0-48071 GCA_940337035.1 Agriotes lineatus | reverse complement strand
GGTGACCTTTGGTGACCTTTGGGGTGACCTTTGGTGACCTTTGGGGTGACCTTGGTGACCTTTGGTGACCTTTGGGGTGACCTTTGGTGACCTTTGGGGACGTGACCTTTGGTAACCTTTGGTGACCTTTGGGGTACCTTTGGTGACCTTTGGGTGACCTTTGGTGACCTTTGGTGACCTTTGGTGACCTTTGGGGTGACCTTTGGTGACCTTTGGGGTGACCTTTGGTGACCTTTGGGGTGACCTTTGGTGACCTTTGGTGACCTTTGGTGACCTTTGGGGTGAGCTTTGGTGACCTTTGGGGGTGACCTTCTGGTGACCTTTGGTGACCTTTGTGGTAACCTTTGGTGACCTTTGAGGTGACCTTTGGTGACCTTTGGTGATTTTTGGTGACCTTTGGTGACCTTTGGGGTGACCTTTAGTGACCTTTGGGTGATTTTTGGTGACCTTTGGTGACCTTTGGTGACCTTTTGGTGTGACCTTGTGACCTTTGGGTGACCTTTGGTGACCTTTGGTGGACCTTTGGTGACCTTTGGTGACCTTTGGAGGTGACCTTTGGTGACCTTTGGGGTGAGCTTTGGTGACCTTTGGTGACCTTTGGTGACCTTTGGTGACCTTTGGTGACCTTGGTGACCTTTGGGGTGACCTTTGGTGACCTTGTGGGGTGACCTTTGGTGACCTTTGGTGACCTTTGGTGACTTTTGGTGACCTTTGGGGTGACCTTTGGTGACCTTTGGTGACCTTTGATGACCTTTGGGGTGACCTTTTGGTGACCTTTGGGGTGACCTTTGGTGACCTTTGGTGACCTTTGGGGTGACCTTTGGTGACCTTTGGGGTGACCTTTGGTGACCTTTGGTGACCTTTGGGGTGACCTTTGGTGACCTTTGGGGTGACCTTTGGTTACCTTTGGTGACCTTTGGTGACCTTTAGTGACCTTTGGGGTGACCTTTGGTAACCTTTGGTGACCTTTGGTGACCTTTGGGGTGACCTTTGGTGACCTTTAGGTGACCTTTGGGGTGACCTTTGGTGACCTTTGGTAACCTTTGGTGACCTTTGGGGTGACCTTTGGGGTGACCTTTGGTGATCTTTGGGGTGACCTTTGGTGACCTTTGGTGACCTTTGGTGACCTTTGGTGACCTTTGGGGTGACCTTTGGTGACCTTTGGGGTGACCTTTGGTGACCTTTGGTGACCTTTGGTGACCTTTGGTGACCTTTGGGGTGACCTTTGGTGACCTTTGGTGACCTTTGGTGACCTTTGGGGTGACCTTTGGTGACCTTTGGTAACCTTTGGTGACCTTTGGATGACCTTTGGTGACCTTTGGGGTGACCTTTGGTGACCTTTGGTGACCTTTGGTGACCTTTGGTGACCTTTGGGTGACCTTTGGTGACCTTTGGGGTGACCTTTGGTGACCTTTGGGGTGACCTTTGGTGACCTTTGGTAACCTTTGGTGACCTTGGTGACCTTTGGGTGGGTGGGACTTTGTGACCTTTGGTGACCTTTGGTGACTTTGGGGTGACCTTTGGTGACCTTTGGTACCTTTGGTGACCTTTGGGATGACCTTTGGTGACCTTTGGGGTGACCTTTGGTGACCTTTGGTGACCTTTGGTGACCTTTGGTGACCTTTGGGGTGACCTTTAGTGACCTTTGGGGTGACCTTTGGTGACCTTTGGTGACCTTTGGTGACCTTTGGTGACCTTTGGGGTGACCTTTGGTGACCTTTGGGGTGACCTTTGGTGACCTTTGGTGACCTTTGGTGACCTTTGGTGACCTTTGGGGTGACCTTTGGTGACCTTTGGTGACCTTTGGGGGTGACTTTTGGTGACCTTTGGGGTGACCTTTGGTGACCTTTGGTGACCTTTGGGGTGACCTTTGGTGACCTTTGGGGTGGACCTTTATTGACCTTTTGGTGACCTTTGGTGTCCTTTGGGGTGACCTTTGGGGTGACCTTTGGGGTGACCTTTGGTGACCTTTGGGGTGACCTTGGTGACCTTTGGGGTGACCTTTGGTGACCTTTGGTGACCTTTGGTGACCTTTGGGGTGACCTTTGGTGACCTTTGGGGTGACCTTTGGTAACCTTTGGTGACCTTTGGGGTAACCTTTGGTGACCTTTGGGGTGACCTTTGGTGACCTTTGGTGACCTTTGGTGACCTTTGGTGGTGACCTTTGGTGACCTTTGGGGTGACCTTTGGTGACCTTTGGGTGACCTTTGGTGACCTTTGGTGACCTTTGGTGACCTTTGGGTGAGCTTTGGTGACCTTTGGGGTGACCTTTGGTGACCTTTGGTGACCTTTGTGGTAACCTTTGGTGACCTTTGAGGTGACCTTTGGTGACCTTTGGTGATTTTTGGTGACCTTTGGTGACCTTTGGGGTGACCTTTAGGTGACCTTTGGGGTGATTTTTGGTGACCTTTGGTGACCTTTGGTGACCTTTGGGTGACCTTTGTGACCTTTGGGGTGACCTTTGGTGACCTTTGGTGACCTTTGGTGACCTTTGGTGACCTTTGGGTGACCTTTGGTGACCTTTGGGGTGACCTTTTGGTGACCTTTGGGGTGACCTTTGGTGACCTTTGGTACCTTGGTGACCTTTGGTGACCTTTGGGTGACCTTTGGTGACCTTTGGTGACCTTTGGTGACCTTTGGGGTGACCTTTGGTGACCTTTGGTAACCTTTGGTGACCTTTGGATGACCTTTGGTGACCTTTGGGGTGACCTTTGTGACCTTTGGTGACCTTTGGTGACCTTTGGTGACCTTTGGGGTGACCTTTAGTGACCTTTGCGGTGACCTTTGGTGACCTTTGGTGACCTTTGGTGACCTTTGGTGACCTTTGGGGTGACCTTTGGTGACCTTTGGGGTGACCTTTGGTGACCTTTGGTGACCTTTGGTGACCTTTGGTGACCTTTGGGGTGACCTTTGGTGACCTTGGTGACCTTTGGGGTGACTTTGTGACCTTTGGGTGACCTTTGGTGACCTTTGGTGACCCTTTGGGTGACCTTGGTGACCTTTGGGGTGACCTTTATTGACCTTTGGTGACCTTTGGTGTCCTTTGGGGTGACCTTTGGGGTGACCTTTGGGGTGACCTTTGGTGACCTTTGGGGTGACCTTTGGTGACCTTTGGGGTGACCTTTGGTGACCTTTGGTGACCTTTGGTGACCTTTGGGTGACCTTTGGTGACCTTTGGGGTGACCTTTGGTAACCTTTGGTGACCTTTTGGGGTAACCTTTGGTGACCTTTGGGGTGACCTTTGGTGACCTTTGGTGACCTTTGGTGACCTTTGGGTGACCTTTGGTGACCTTTGGGGTGACCTTTGGTGACCTTTGGGTGACCTTTGGTGACCTTTGGTGACCTTTGGTGACCTTTGGGGTGAGCTTTGGTGACCTTTGGGGTGACCTTTGGTGACCTTTGTGGTACCTTTGGTGACCTTTGAGGTGACCTTTGGTGACCTTTGGTGATTTTTGGTGACCTTTTGGTGACCTTTGGGGTGACCTTTAGTGACCTTTGGGGTGATTTTGGTGACTTTGGTGACCTTTGGTGACCTTTGGTGACCTTTGGGTGACCTTTGTGACGCTTTGGGGTGACCTTTGGTGACCTTTGGTGACCTTTGGTGACCTTTGGTGACCTTTGGGGTGACCTTTGGTGACCTTTGGGGTGAGCTTTGGTGACCTTTGGTGACCTTTGGTGACCTTTGGTGACCTTTGGTGACCTTTGGTGACCTTTGGGGTGACCTTTGGTGACCTTTGGGGTGACCTTTGGTGACCTTTGGTGACCTTTGGTGACTTTGGTGACCTTTGGGGTGACCTTTGGTGACCTTTGGTGACCTTTGATGACCTTTGGGGTGACCTTTGGTGACCTTTGGGTGACCTTTGGTGACCTTTGGTGACCTTTGGAGGTGACCTTTGGTGACCTTTGGGTGACCTTTGGTGACGCTTTGGTGACCTTTGGGGTGACCTTTGGTGACCTTTGGGGTGACCTTTGGTTACCTTTGTGACCTTTGGTGACCTTAGTGACCTTTGGGGTGACCTTTGGTAACCTTTGGTGACCTTTGGTGACCTTTGGGGTGACCTTTGGTGACCTTTGGTGACCTTTGGGGTGACCTTTGGTGACCTTTGGTACCTTTGGTGACCTTTGGGGTGACCTTTGGGGTGACCTTTGGTGATCTTTGGGGTGACCTTTGGTGACCTTTGGTGACCTTTGGTGACCTTTGGTGACCTTTGGGTGACCTTTGGTGACCTTTGGGGTGACCTTTGGTGACCTTTTGGGTGACCTTTGGTGACCTTTGGTGACCTTTGGGTGACCTTTGGTGACCTTTGGTGACCTTTGGTGACCTTTGGTGACCTTTGGTGACCTTTGGTGACCTTTGGTGACCTTTGGGTGACCTTTGGTGACCTTTGGGGTGACCTTTGGTGACCTTTGGTGACCTTTGGGTGACCTTTGGGTGACCTTTGGGGTGACCTTAGTGACCTTTGGGTGACCTTTGGTGACCTTTGGGTGACCTTTGGTGACCTTGGTGGACCTTTGGGGTGACCTTTGGTGACCTTTGGGTGACCTTTGGTGACCTTTGGTGACCTTTGGGTGACCTTTGGTGACCTTTGGGGTGACCTTTGGTGACCTTTGGTGACCTTTGGGGTGACTTTGGTGACCTTTGGGGTGACCTTTGGTGACCTTTGGTGACCTTTGGGGTGACCTTTGGTGACCTTTTGGGGTGACCTTTATTGACCTTGGTGACCTTTGGTGTCCTTTGGGGTGACCTTTGGGGTGACCTTTGGGGTGACCTTTGGTGACCTTTGGGGTGACCTTTGGTGACCTTTGGGTGACCTTTGGCTGACCTTGGTGACCTTTGGTGACCTTTGGGGTGACCTTTGGTGACCTTTGGGGTGACCTTTGGTGACCTTTGGTGACCTTTGGGGTAACCTTTGGTGACCTTTGGGGTGACCTTTGGTGACCTTTGGTGACCTTTGGTGACCTTTGGGGTGACCTTTGGTGACCTTTGGTGACCTTTGGTGACCTTTGGTGACCTTTGGTGACCTTTGGGGTGAGCTTTGGTGACCTTTGGGGTGACCTTGGTGACCTTTGGTGACCTTTGGGGTAACCTTTGGTGACCTTTGAGGTGACCTTTGGTGACCTTTGGTGATTTTTGGTGACCTTTGGTGACCTTTGGGGTGACCTTTAGTGACCTTTGGGGTGATTTTTGGTGACCTTTGGTGACCTTTGGTGACCTTTGGTGACCTTTGGGGTGACCTTTGTGACCTTTGGTGACCTTTGGTGACCTTTGGGATGACCTTTGGTGACCTTTGGGGTGACCTTTGGTGACCTTTGGTGACCTTTGGGGTGACCTTTGGTGACCTTTGGTGACCTTTGGGGTGACCTTTGGTGACCTTTGGGGTGACCTTTGGTGACCTTTGGTGACCTTTGGTGACCTTTGGGGTGACCTTTGGTGACCTTTGGGTGATCTTTGATGACCTTTGGTGACCTTTGGTGACCTTTGGTGACCTTTGGGGTGACCTTTGGTGACCTTTGGGGTGATCTTTGGTGACCTTTGGTGACCTTTGGTGACCATTGGGGTGACCTTTTGGTGACCTTTGGTGACCTTTAGTGACCTTTGGTGACCTTTGGGGTGACCTTTGGTGACCTTTGGTGACCTTTGGTGACCTTTGGGGTGACCTTTGGTGACCTTTGGGGTGACCTTTGGGGTGACCTTTGGTGACCTTTGGGGTGACCTTTGGTGACCTTTGGGTGACCTTTGGTGACCTTTGGTGACCTTTGGGGTTACCTTGGTGACCTTTGGGTGACCTTTGGTGACCTTTGGTGACCTTTGGTGACCTTTGGGGTGACCTTTGGGTGACCTTTGGGGTGACCTTTGGTGACCTTTCGGTGACCTTTGGTGACCTTGGGGACTTGGTGACCTTTGGTGACCTTTGGTGACCTTTGGGATGACTTTTGGTGACCTTTGGGGTGACCTTTGGTGACCTTTGGTGACCTTTGGTGACCTTTGGTGACCTTTGCGGTGACCTTTAGTGACCTTTGGGGTGACCTCTGGTGACCTTTGGGGTGACCTTTGGTGACCTTTGGTGACCTTTGGTGACCTTTGGGGTGACCTTTGGTGACCTTTGGTGACCTTTGGTGACCTTTGGGATGACCTTTGGTGACCTTTGGGGTGACCTTTGGTGACCTTTGGTGACCTTTGGTGACCTTTGGTGACCTTTGCGGTGACCTTTAGTGACCTTTGGGGTGACCTTTTGGTGACCTTTGGTGACCTTTGGTGACCTTTGGGTGACCTTTGGGTGACCTTTGGTGACCTTTGGGGTGACCTTTGGTGACCTTTGGTGACCTTTTGGTGACCTTTGGTGACCTTTGGGGTGACCTTTGGGTGACCTTTGGTGACCTTTGGTGACCTTTGGGTGACTTTTGGTGACCTTTGGGGTGACCTTTGGTGACCTTTGGTGACCTTTGGGGTGACCTTTGGTGACGTTTGGGGTGACCTTTATTGACCATTTGGGACCTTTCGTGTCCTTTCGGGGTGACCTTTGGGGTGACCTTTGGTGACCTTTGGGGTGACCTTTGGTGACCTTTGGGGTGACCTTGGTGACCTTTGGTGACCTTTGGTGACCTTTGGGGTGACCTTTGGTGACCTTTGGGGTGACCTTTGGTGACTTTTGGTGACCTTTGGGGTAACCTTTGGTGACCTTTGGGGTGACCTTTGGTGACCTTTGGTGACCTTTGGTGACCTTTGGGGTGACCTTTGGTGACCTTTGGGGTGACCTTTGGTGACCTTTGGTGACCTTTGGTGACCTTTGGGGTGAGCTTTGGTGAGCTTTGGGGGACCTTTGGTGACCTTTGGTGGCCTTTGGGGTAACCTTTGGTGACCTTTGAGGTGACCTTTGGTGACCTTTGGTGATTTTTGGTGACCTTTGGTGACCTTTGGGGTGACCTTTAGTGACCTTTGGGGTGATTTTTGGTGACCTTTGGTGACCTTTGGTGACCTTTGGGGTGACCTTTGTGACCTTTGGTGACCTTTGGTGACCTTTGGGGTGACCTTTGGTGACCTTTGGGGTGCCCTTTGGTGACCTTTGGTGACCTTTGGGGTGACCTTTGGTGACCTTTGGTGACCTTTGGGGTGACCTTTGGTGACCTTTGGGGTGACCTTTGGTGACCTTTGGTGACCTTTGATGACCTTTGGGGTGACCTTTGGTGACCTTTGGGGTGATCTTTGGTGACCTTTGGTGACCTTTGGTGACCTTCGGTGACCTTTGGGGTGACCCTTGGTGACCTTTGGGGTGATCTTTGGTGACCTTTGGTGACCTTTGGTAACCTTTGGGGTGACCTTTGGTGACCTTTGGTGACCTTTGGTGACCTTTGGTGACCTTTGGGGTGACCTTTGGTGACCTTTGGTGACCTTTGGTGACCTTTGGGGTGACCTTTGGTGACCTTTGGTGACCTTTGGTGACCTTTGGTGACCTTTGGTGACCTTTGGGATGACTTTTGGTGACCTTTGGGGTGACCTTTGGTGACCTTTGGTGACCTTTGGTGACCTTTGGTGACCTTTGCGGTGACCTTTAGTGACCTTTGGGGTGACCTTTGGTGACCTTTGGTGACCTTTGGTGACCTTTGGTGACCTTTGGGGTGACCTATGGTGACCTTTGGGGTGACCTTTGGTGACCTTTGGTGACCTTTGGTGACCTTTGGTGACCTTTGGGGTGACCTTTGGTGACCTTTGGTGACCTTTGGTGACCTTTGGGGTGACTTTTGGTGACCTTTGGGGTGACCTTTGGTGACCTTTGGTGACCTTTGGGGTGACCTTTGGTGACGTTTGGGGTGACCTTTATTGACCTTTGGGACCTTTGGTGTCCTTTGGGGTGACCTTTGGGGTGACCTTTGGGGTGACCTTTGGTGACCTTTGGGGTGACCTTTGGTGACCTTTGGGGTGACCTTTGGTGACCTTTGGTGACCTTTGGTGACCTTTGGGGTGACCTTTGGTGACCTTTGGGGTGACCTTTGGTGACTTTTGGTGACCTTTGGGGTAACCTTTGGTGACCTTTGGGGTGACCTTTGGTGACCTTTGGTGACCTTTGGTGACCTTTGGGGTGACCTTTGGTGACCTTTGGGGTGACCTTTGGTGACCTTTGGTGCCCTTTGGTGACCTTTGGGGTGAGCTTTGGTGAGCTTTGGGGTGACCTTTGGTGACCTTTGGTGGCCTTTGGGGTAACCTTTGGTGACCTTTGAGGTGACCTTTGGTGACCTTTGGTGATTTTTGGTGACCTTTGGTGACCTTTGGGGTGACCTTTAGTGACCTTTGGGGTGATTTTTGGTGACCTTTGGTGACCTTTGGTGACCTTTGGGGTGACCTTTGTGACCTTTGGTGACCTTTGGTGACCTTTGGGGTGACCTTTGGTGACCTTTGGGGGTGACCTTTGGTGACCTTTGGTGACCTTTGGGGTGACCTTTGGTGACCTTTGGTGACCTTTGGGTTGACCTTTGGTGACCTTTGGGGTGACCTTTGGTGACCTTTGGTGACCTTTGATGACCTTTGGGGTGACCTTTGGTGACCTTTGGGGTGATCTTTGGTGACCTTTGGTGACCTTTGGTGACCTTCGGTGACCTTTGGGGTGACCCTTGGTGACCTTTGGGGTGATCTTTGGTGACCTTTGGTGACCTTTGGTGACCTTTGGGGTGACCTTTGGTGACCTTTGGTGACCTTTGGTGACCTTTGGTGACCTTTGGGGTGACCTTTGGTGACCTTTGGTGACCTTTGGTGACCTTTGGGGTGACCTTTGGTGACCTTTGGGGTGACCTTTGGGGTGACCTTTGGGGTGACCTTTGGTGACCTTTGGGGTGACCTTTGGTGACCTTTGGGGTGACCTTTGGTGACCTTTGGTGACCTTTGGGGTGACCTTTGGTGACCTTTGGGGTGACCTTTGGTGACCTTTGGTGACCTTTGGTGACCTTTGGTGACCTTTGGGGTGACCTTTGGTGACCTTTGGGGAGACCTTTGGTGACCTTTGGTGACCTTTGGGGTGACCTTTGGTGACCTTTGGTGACCTTTGGTGACCTTTGGTGACCTTTGGGGTGACCCTTGGTGACCTTTGGGGTGATTTTTGGTGACCTTTGGTGACCTTTGGGGTGACCTTTGGTGACCTTTGGGGTGACCTTTGGTGACCTTTGGTGACCTTTGGTGACCTTTGGTGACCTTTGGGGTGACCTTTGGTGACCTTTGGGGTGACCTTTGGTGACCTTTGGTGACCTTTGGTGACCTTTGGGGTGACCTTTGGGGTGACCTTTGGTGACCTTTGGGGTGACCTTTGGTGACCTTTGGGGTGACCTTTGGTGACCTTTGGTGACCCTTGGGGTGACCTTTGGTGACCTTTGGGGTGACCTTTGGTGACCTTTGGTGACCTTTGGTGACCTTTGGTGACCTTTGGGGTGACCTTTAGTGACCTTTGGGGTGACCTTTGGTGACCTTTGGTGACCTTTGGGGTGACCTTTGGTGACTTTTGGGGTGACCTTTGGTGACCTTTGGGGTGACCTTTGGGGTGACCTTTGGGGTGACCTTTGGTGACCTTTGGTGACCTTTGGGGTGACCTTTGGTGACCTTTGGGGTGACCTTTGGTGACCTTTGGGGTGACCTTTGGTGACCTTTGGTGACCTTTGGGGTGACGTTTGGTGACCTTTGGTGACCTTTGGTGACCTTTGGGGTGACCATTGGTGACCTTTGGGGAGACCTTTGGTGACCTTTGGTGACCTTTGGTGACCTTTGGGGTGACCTTTGGTGACCTTTGGTGACCTTTGGTGACCTTTGGGATGACTTTTGGTAACCTTTGGGGTGACCTTTGGTGACCTTTGGTGACCTTTGGTGACCTTTGGTGACCTTTGCGGTGACCTTTAGTGACCTTTGGGGTGACCTTTGGTGACCTTTGTTGACCTTTGGTGACCTTTGGGGTGACCTTTGGTGACCTTTGGTGACCTTTGGGGTGACCTTTGGGGTGACCTTTGGGGTGACCTTTGGTGACCTTTGGGGTGACCTTTGGTGACCTTTGGTGACCTTTGGTGACCTTTGGGGAGACCTTTGGGGTGACCTTTGGTGACCTTTGGGGTGACCTTTGGTGACCTTTGGTGACCTTTGGGGTAACCTTTGGTGACCTTTGAGGTGACCTTTGGTGACCTTTGGTGATTTTTGGTGACCTTTGGTGACCTTTGGGGTGACCTTTAGTGACCTTTGGGGTGATTTTTGGTGACCTTTGGTGACCTTTGGTGACCTTTGGTGACCTTTGGGGTGACCTTTGTGACCTTTGGTGACCTTTGGTGACCTTTGGGGTGACCTTTGGGGTGACCTTTGGTGACCTTTGGTGACCTTTGGGGTGACCTTTGGTGACCTTTGGTGACCTTTGGTGACCTTTGGGGTGACCTTTGGTGACCTTTGGGGTGACCATTGGTGACCTTTGGTGACCTTTGGTAACCTTTGGGGTGACCTTTGGTGACCTTTGGGGTGATCTTTGGTGACCTTTGGTGACCTTAGGGGTGACCTTTGGTGACCTTTGGTGACCTTTGGTGACCTTTGGTGACCTTTGGGGTGACCTTTGGTGACCTTTGGTGACCTTTGGGGTGACCTTTGGTGACCTTTGGGGTGACCTTTGGTGACCTTTAGTGACCTTTGGTGACCTTTGGGGTGACCTTTGGTGACCTTTGGGGTGACCTTTGGTGACCTTTGGTGACCTTTGGTGACCTTTGGGGTGACCTTTGGGGTGACCTTTGGTGACCTTTGGGGAGACCTTTGGTGACCTTTGGTGAACGTTGGGGTGACCTTTGGTGACCTTTGGGGTGACCTTTGGTGACCTTTGGTGACCTTTGGTGACCTTTGGTGACCTTTGGGGTGACCTTTAGTGACCTTTGGGGTGACCTTTGGTGACCTTTGGTGACCTTTGGGGTAACCTTTGGTGACCTTTGGGGTGACCTTTGGTGACCTTTGGGTGACCTTTGGTGACCTTTGGGGTGACCTTTGGGGTGACCTTTGGGGTGACCTTTGGTGACCTTTGGTGACCTTTGGGGTGACCTTTGGTGACCTTTGGGGTGACCTTTGGTGACCTTTGGGGTGACCTTTGGTGACCTTTGGTGACCTTTGGGGTGACCTTTGGTGACCTTTGGTGACCTTTGGTGACCTTTGGGGTGTCCTTTGGTGACCTTTGGGGAGACCTTTGGTGACCTTTGGTGACCTTTGGTGACCTTTGGGGTGACCTTTGGTGACCTTTGGTGACCTTTGGTGACCTTTGGGATGACTCTTGGTGACCTTTGGGGTGACCTTTGGTGACCTTTGGTGACCTTTGGTGACCTTTGGTGACCTTTGCGGTGACCTTTAGTGACCTTTGGGGTGACCTTTGGTGACCTTTGTTGACCTTTGGTGACCTTTGGGGTGACCTTTGGTGACCTTTGGTGACCTTTGGGGTGACCTTTGGTGACCTTTGGTAACCTTTGGTGACCTTTGGTGACCTTTGGGGTGACCTTTGGTGACCTTTGGTGACCTTTGGTGACCTTTGGGGTGACCTTTGGTGACCTTTGGGGTGACTTTTGGTGACCTTTGGTGACCTTTGGTGACCTTTGGGGTGACCTTTGGTGACCTTTGGGGTGACCTTTGGTGACCTTTGGTGACCTTTGGTGACCTTTGGGGTGACCTTTGGGGTGACCTTTGGGGTGACCTTTGGTGACCTGTGGGGTGAATTTGGTGACCTTTGGGGTGACCTTTGGTGACCTTTGGTGACCTTTGGGGTGACCTTTGGTGACCTTTGGGGTGACCTTTGGTGACCTTTGGTGACGTTTGGTGACCTTTGGTGACCTTTGGGGTAACCTTTAGTGACCTTTGGGGTGACCTTTGGTGACCTTTGGTGACCTTTGGTGACCTTTGGTGACCTTTTTGGTGACCTTTGGTGACCTTTGGTGACCTTTGGTGACCTTTAGGGTGACCTTTGGTGACCTTTGGGGTGACCTTTGGTGACCTTTGGGGTGACCTTTGGTGACCTTTGGTGACCTTTGGTGACCTTTGGTGACCTTTGGTGACCTTTGGGGTGACCTTTGGTGACCTTTGGTGACCTTTGGTGACCGTTGGGGTGACCTTTGGTGACCTTTGGGGAGACCTTTGGTGACCTTTGGTGACCTTTGGGGTGACCTTTGGTGACCTTTGGTGACCTTTGGGGTAACCTTTGGTGACCTTTGAGGTGACCTTTGGTGACCTTTGGTGATTTTTGGTGACCTTTGGTGACCTTTGGGGTGACCTTTGGTGACCTTTGGGGTGACCTTTGGTGACCTTTGGTGACCTTTGGTGACCTTTGGGGTGACCTTTGGTGACCTTTGGGGAGACCTTTGGGGTGACCTTTGGTGACCTTTGGGGTGACCTTTGGTGACCTTTGGTGACCTTTGGGGTAACCTTTGGTGACATTTGAGGTGACCTTTGGTGACCTTTGGTGATTTTTGGTGACCTTTGGTGACCTTTGGGGTGACCTTTAGTGACCTTTGGGGTGATTTTTGGTGACCTTTGGTGACCTTTGGTGACCTTTGGTGACCTTTGGTGACCTTTGGGGAGACCTTTGGGGTGACCTTTGGTGACCTTTGGGGTGACCTTTGGTGACCTTTGGTGACCTTTGGGGTAACCTTTGGTGACCTTTGAGGTGACCTTTGGTGACCTTTGGTGATTTTTGGTGACCTTTGGTGACCTTTGGGGTGACCTTTAGTGACCTTTGGGGTGATTTTTGGTGACCTTTGGTGACCTTTGGTGTCCTTTGGTGACCTTTGGGGTGACCTTTGTGACCTTTGGTGAACTTTGGTGACCTTTGGGGTGACCTTTGGGGTGACCTTTGGTGACCTTTGGTGACCTTTGGGGTGACCTTTGGTGACCTTTGGTGACCTTTGGTGACCTTTGGGGTGACCTTTGGTGACCTTTGGGGTGACCTTTGGTGACCTTTGGTGACCTTTGGTAACCTTTGGGGTGACCTTTGGTGACCTTTGGGGTGATCTTTGGTGACCTTTGGTGACCTTAGGGGTGACCTTTGGTGACCTTTGGTGACCTTTGGTGACCTTTGGTGACCTTTGGGGTGACCTTTGGTGACCTTTGGTGACCTTTGGGGTGACCTTTGGTGACCTTTGGGGTGACCTTTGGTGACCTTTAGTGACCTTTGGTGACCTTTGGGGTGACCTTTGGTGACCTTTGGGGTGACCCTTTGGTGACCTTTGGGGTGACCTTTGGTGACCTTTGGTGACCTTTGGTGACCTTTGCGGTGACCTTTGGTGACCTTTGGGGTGACCTTTGGTGACCTTTGGTGACCTTTGGGGTAACCTTTGGTGACCTTTGAGGTGACCTTTGGTGACCTTTGGTGATTTTTGGTGCCCTTTGGTGACCTTTGGGGTGACCTTTGGTGAAATTTGGTGACCTTTGGTGACCTTTGGTGACCTTTGGGGTGTCCTTTGGTGACCTTTGGTGACCTTTGGGGTGACCTTTGGTGACCTTTGGGGTGACCTTTGGTGACCTTTGGTGACCTTTGGTGACCTTTGGGGTGACCTTTGGTGACCTTTGGGGTGACCTTTGGTGACCTTTGGTGACCGTTGGTGACCTTTGGGGTGACCTTTGGGGTGACCTTTGGTGACCTTTGGGGTGACCTTTGGTGACCTTTGGGGTGACCTTTGGTGACCTTTGGTGACCTTTGGGGTGACCTTTGGTGACCTTTGGGGTGACCTTTGGTAACCTTTGGTGACCTTTGGTGACCTTTGGTGACCTTTGGGGTGACCTTTAGTGACCTTTGGGGTGACCTTTGGTGACCTTTGGTGACCTTTGGGGTGACCTTTGGTGACCTTTGGGGTGACCTTTGGTGACCTTTGGTGACATTTGGTGACCTTTGGGGTGACCTTTGGGGTGACCTTTGGGGTGACCTTTGGTGACCTTTGGTGACCTTTGGGGTGACCTTTGGTGACCTTTGGGGTGACCTTTGGTGACCTTTGGTGACCTTTGGTGACCTTTGGTGACCTTTGGGGTGACCTTTGGTGACCTTTGGTGACCTTTGGTGACCGTTGGGGTGACCTTTGGCGACCTTTGGGGAGACCTTTGGTGACCTTTGGTGACCTTTGGGGTGACCTTTGGTGACCTTTGGTGACCTTTGGGGTAACCTTTGGTGACCTTTGAGGTGACCTTTGGTGACCTTTGGTGATTTTTGGTGACCTTTGGTGACCTTTGGGGTGACCTTTGGTGACCTTTGGTGACCTTTGGCGACCTTTGGGGTGACCTTTGGTGACCTTTGGGGAGACCTTTGGGGTGACCTTTGGTGACCTTTGGGGTGACCTTTGGTGACCTTTGGTGACCTTTGGGGTAACCTTTGGTGACATTTGAGGTGACCTTTGGTGACCTTTGGTGATTTTTGGTGACCTTTGGTGACCTTTGGGGTGACCTTTAGTGACCTTTGGGGTGATTTTTGGTGACCTTTGGTGACCTTTGGTGACCTTTGGTGACCTTTGGTGACCTTTGGGGAGACCTTTGGGGTGACCTTTGGTGACCTTTGGGGTGACCTTTGGTGACCTTTGGTGACCTTTGGGGTAACCTTTGGTGACCTTTGAGGTAACCTTTGGTGACCTTTGGTGATTTTTGGTGACCTTTGGTGACCTTTGGGGTGACCTTTAGTGACCTTTGGGGTGATTTTTGGTGACCTTTGGTGACCTTTGGTGACCTTTGGTGACCTTTGGTGACCTTTGGGGTGACCTTTAGTGACCTTTGGGGTGACCTTTGGTGACCTTTGGTGACCTTTGGGGTGACCTTTGGTGACCTTTGGGGTGACCTTTGGTGACCTTTGGTGACCTTTGGTGACCTTTGGGGTGACCTTTGGGGTGACCTTTGGGGTGACCTTTGGTGACCTTTGGTGACCTTTGGGGTGACCTTTGGTGACCTTTGGGGTGACCTTTGGTGACCTTTGGGGTGACCTTTGGTGACCTTTGGTGACCTTTGGGGTGACCTTTGGTGACCTTTGGTGACCTTTGGTGACCTTTGGGGTGACCTTTGGTGACCTTTGGGGAGACCTTTGGTGACCTTTGGTGACCTTTGGTGACCTTTGGGGTGACCTTTGGTGACCTTTGGTGACCTTTGGTGACCTTTGGGATGACTTTTGGTGACCTTTGGGGTGACCTCTGGTGACCTTTGGTGACCTTTGGTGACCTTTGGTGACCTTTGCGGTGACCTTTAGTGACCTTTGGGGTGACCTTTGGTGACCTTTGTTGACCTTTGGTGACCTTTGGGGTGACCTTTGGTGACCTTTGGTTACCTTTGGGGTGACCTTTGGTGACCTTTGGTAACCTTTGGTGACCTTTGGTGACCATTGGGGTGACCTTTGGTGACCTTTGGTGACCTTTGGTGACCTTTGGGGTGACCTTTGGTGACCTTTGGGGTGACTTTTGGTGACCTTTGGTGACCTTTGGTGACCTTTGGGGTGACCTTTGGTGACCTTTGGGGTGACCTTTGGTGACCTTTGGTGACCTTTGGGGTAACCTTTGGTGACCTTTGAGGTGACCTTTGGTGACCTTTGGTGATTTTTGGTGACCTTTGGTGACCTTTGGGGTGACCTTTAGTGACCTTTGGGGTGATTTTTGGTGACCTTTGGTGACCTTTGGTGACCTTTGGTGACCTTTGGGGTGACCTTTGTGACCTTTGGTGAACTTTGGTGACCTTTGGGGTGACCTTTGGGGTGACCTTTGGTGACCTTTGGTGACCTTTGGGGTGACCTTTGGTGACCTTTGGTGACCTTTGGTGACCTTTGGGGTGACCTTTGGTGACCTTTGGGGTGACCTTTGGTGACCTTTGGTGACCTTTGGTAACCTTTGGGGTGACCTTTGGTGACCTTTGGGGTGATCTTTGGTGACCTTTGGTGACCTTAGGGGTGACCTTTGGTGACCTTTGGTGACCTTTGGTGACCTTTGGTGACCTTTGGGGTGACCTTTGGTGACCTTTGGTGACCTTTGGGGTGACCTTTGGTGACCTTTGGGGTGACCTTTGGTGACCTTTAGTGACCTTTGGTGACCTTTGGGGTGACCTTTGGTGACCTTTGGGGTGACCCTTTGGTGACCTTTGGGGTGACCTTTGGTGACCTTTGGTGACCTTTGGTGACCTTTGCGGTGACTTTTGGTGACCTTTGGGGTGACCTTTGGTGACCTTTGGTGACCTTTGGGGTAACCTTTGGTGACCTTTGAGGTGACCTTTGGTGACCTTTGGTGATTTTTGGTGCCCTTTGGTGACCTTTGGGGTGACCTTTGGTGAAATTTGGTGACCTTTGGTGACCTTTGGTGACCTTTGGGGTGACCTTTGGTGACCTTTGGTGACCTTTGGGGTGACCTTTGGTAACCTTTGGGGTGACCTTTGGTGACCTTTGGTGACCTTTGGTGACCTTTGGGGTGACCTTTGGTGACCTTTGGGGTGACCTTTGGTGACCTTTGGTGACCGTTGGTGACCTTTGGGGTGACCTTTGGGTTGACCTTTGGTGACCTTTGGGGTGACCTTTGGTGACCTTTGGGGTGACCTTTGGTGACCTTTGGTGACCTTTGGGGTGACCTTTGGTGACCTTTGGGGTGACCTTTGGTAACCTTTGGTGACCTTTGGTGACCTTTGGTGACCTTTGGGGTGACCTTTAGTGACCTTTGGGGTGACCTTTGTTGACCTTTGGTGACCTTTGGGGTGACCTTTGGTGACCTTTGGGGTGACCTTTGGTGACCTTTGGTGACCTTTGGTGACCTTTGGGGTGACCTTTGGGGTGACCTTTGGGGTGACCTTTGGTGACCTTTGGTGACCTTTGGGGTGACCTTTGGTGACCTTTGGGGTGACCTTTGGTGACCTTTGGTGACCTTTGGTGACCTTTGGTGACCTTTGGGGTGACCTTTGGTGACCTTTGGTGACCTTTGGTGACCGTTGGGGTGACCTTTGGTGACCTTTGGGGAGACCTTTGGTGACCTTTGGTGACCTTTGGGGTGACCTTTGGTGACCTTTGGTGACCTTTGGGGTAACCTTTGGTGACCTTTGAGGTGACCTTTGGTGACCTTTGGTGATTTTTGGTGACCTTTGGTGACCTTTGGGGTGACCTTTGGTGACCTTTGGTGACCTTTGGTGACCTTTGGGGTGACCTTTGGTGACCTTTGGGGAGACCTTTGGGGTGACCTTTGGTGACCTTTGGGGTGACCTTTGGTGACCTTTGGTGACCTTTGGGGTAACCTTTGGTGACATTTGAGGTGACCTTTGGTGACCTTTGGTGATTTTTGGTGACCTTTGGTGACCTTTGGGGTGACCTTTAGTGACCTTTGGGGTGATTTTTGGTGACCTTTGGTGACCTTTGGTGACCTTTGGTGACCTTTGGTGACCTTTGGGGAGACCTTTGGGGTGACCTTTGGTGACCTTTGGGGTGACCTTTGGTGACCTTTGGTGACCTTTGGGGTAACCTTTGGTGACCTTTGAGGTAACCTTTGGTGACCTTTGGTGATTTTTGGTGACCTTTGGTGACCTTTGGGGTGACCTTTAGTGACCTTTGGGGTGATTTTTGGTGACCTTTGGTGACCTTTGGTGACCTTTGGTGACCTTTGGTGACCTTTGGGGTGACCTTTAGTGACCTTTGGGGTGACCTTTGGTGACCTTTGGTGACCTTTGGGGTGACCTTTGGTGACCTTTGGGGTGACCTTTGGTGACCTTTGGTGACCTTTGGTGACCTTTGGGGTGACCTTTGGGGTGACCTTTGGGGTGACCTTTGGTGACCTTTGGTGACCTTTGGGGTGACCTTTGGTGACCTTTGGGGTGACCTTTGGTGACCTTTGGGGTGACCTTTGGTGACCTTTGGTGACCTTTGGGGTGACCTTTGGTGACCTTTGGTGACCTTTGGTGACCTTTGGGGTGACCTTTGGTGACCTTTGGGGAGACCTTTGGTGACCTTTGGTGACCTTTGGTGACCTTTGGGGTGACCTTTGGTGACCTTTGGTGACCTTTGGTGACCTTTGGGATGACTTTTGGTGACCTTTGGTGACCTTTGGTGACCTTTGGTGACCTTTGGTGACCTTTGGGGTGACCTTTGGTGACCTTTGGTGACCTTTGGTGACCTTTGGGGTGACCTTTGGTGACCTTTGGGGTGACCTTTGGTGACCTTTGGTGACCTTTGGGGTGACCTTTGGTGACCTTTGGTGACCTTTGGTGACCTTTGGGGTGACCTTTGGTGACCTTTGGGGAGACCTTTGGTGACCTTTGGTGACCTTTGGTGACCTTTGGGGTGACCTTTGGTGACCTTTGGTGACCTTTGGTGACCTTTGGTGACCTTTGGGGTGACCTTTGGTGACCTTTGGGGAGACCTTTGGTGACCTTTGGTGACCTTTGGTGACCTTTGGGGTGACCTTTGGTGACCTTTGGTGACCTTTGGTGACCTTTGCGGTGACCTTTAGTGACCTTTGGGGTGACCTTTGGTGACCTTTGTTGACCTTTGGTGACCTTTGGGGTGACCTTTGGTGACCTTTGGTTACCTTTGGGGTGACCTTTGGTGACCTTTGGTAACCTTTGGTGACCTTTGGTGACCTTTGGGGTGACCTTTGGTGACCTTTGGTGACCTTTGGTGACCTTTGGGGTGACCTTTGGTGACCTTTGGGGTGACTTTTGGTGACCTTTGGTGACCTTTGGTGACCTTTGGGGTGACCTTTGGTGACCTTTGGGGTGACCTTTGGTGACCTTTGGTGACCTTTGGGGTGACCTTTGGGGTGACCTTTGGGGTGACCTTTGGTGACCTTTGGGGTGACCTTTGGTGACCTTTGGGGTGACCTTTGGTGACCTTTGGTGACCTTTGGGGTGACCTTTGGTGACCTTTGGGGTGACCTTTGGTGACCTTTGGTGACGTTTGGTGACCTTTGGTGACCTTTGGGGTAACCTTTAGTGACCTTTGGGGTGACCTTTGGTGACCTTTGGTGACCTTTGGTGACCTTTGGTGACCTTTTTGGTGACCTTTGGTGACCTTTGGTGACCTTTGGTGACCTTTAGGGTGACCTTTGGTGACCTTTGGGGTGACCTTTGGTGACCTTTGGGGTGACCTTTGGTGACCTTTGGTGACCTTTGGTGACCTTTGGGGTGACCTTTGGTAACCTTTGGGGTGACCTTTGGTGACCTTTGGTGACCTTTGTTGACCTTTGGTGACCTTTGGGGTGACCTTTGGTGACCTTTGGGGTGACCTTTGGTGACCTTTGGTGACCTTTGGTGACCTTTGGTGACCTTTGGGGTGACCTTTGGTGACCTTTGGTGACCTTTGGGGTGACCTTTGGTGACCTTTGGGGTGACCTTTGGTGACCTTTGGTGACCTTTGGTGACCTTTGGGGTGACCTTTGGTGACCTTTGGGGTGACCTTTGGTGACCTTTGGTGACCTTTGGTGACCTTTGGGGTGACCTTTGGGGTGACCTTTGGCGACCTTTGGGGTGACCTTTGGTGACCTTTGGGGTGACCTTTGGTGACCTTTGGTGACCTTTGGGGTGACCATTGGTGACCTTTGGGGTGACCTTTGGTGACCTTTGGTGACCTTTGGTGACCTTTGGTGACCTTTGGGGTGACCTTTGGTGACCTTTGGGGTGATCTTTGGTGACCTTTGGGGTGACCTTTGGTGACTTTTGGTGACCTTTGGTAACCTTTGGGGTGACCTTTGGTGACCTTTGGGGTGACCTTTGGTGACCTTTGGTGACCTTTGGTGACCTTTGGGGTGACCTTTGGTGACCTTTGGGGTGACCTTTGGTGACCTTTGGTGACCTTTGGTGACCTTTGGTGAACTTTGGGGTCACCTTTAGTGACCTTTGGGGTGACCTTTGATGACCTTTGGTGACCTTTGGTGACCTTTGGTGACCTTTGGGGTGACCTTTGGTGACCTTTGGTGACCTTTGGTGACCTTTGTTGTGACCTTTGGTGACCTTTGGGGTGACCTTTGGT
The DNA here is from genome assembly GCA_940337035.1 of Agriotes lineatus. Taxonomy (NCBI): domain Eukaryota; kingdom Metazoa; phylum Arthropoda; class Insecta; order Coleoptera; family Elateridae; genus Agriotes; species Agriotes lineatus. The sequence goes on along the minus strand of CALNHX010009621.1, from coordinate 28,134 downwards.
GACCTTTGGTGACCTTTGGTGACCTTTGGTGACCTTTGGGGTGACCTTTGGTGACTTTTGGGGTGACCTTTGGTGACCTTTGGTGACCTTTGGTGACTTTTGGTGACCTTTGGGGTGACCTTTGGTGACCTTTGGTGACCTTTGGTGACCTTTGGGGTGACCTTTGGTGACCTTTGGGGTGACCTTTGGTGACCTTTGGTGACCTTTGGGGTGACCTTTGGTGACCTTTGGGGTGACCTTTGGTGACCTTTGGTGACCTTTGGGGTGACCTTTGGTGACCTTTGGGGTGACCTTTGGTTACCTTTGGTGACCTTTGGTGACCTTTAGTGACCTTTGGGGTGACCTTTGGTAACCTTTGGTGACCTTTGGTGACCTTTGGGGTGACCTTTGGTGACCTTTGGTGACCTTTGGTGACCTTTGGTGACCTTTGGGGTGACCTTTGGTGACCTTTGGTGACCTTTGGTGACCTTTGGGGTGACCTTTGGGGTGACCTTTGGGGTGACCTTTGGTGACCTTTGGGGTGACCTTTGGTGACCTTTGGGGTGACCTTTGGTGACCTTTGGTGACCTTTGGGGTGACCTTTGGTGACCTTTGGGGTGACCTTTGGTGACCTTTGGTGACGTTTGGTGACCTTTGGTGACCTTTGGGGTAACCTTTAGTGACCTTTGGGGTGACCTTTGGTGACCTTTGGTGACCTTTGGTGACCTTTGGTGACCTTTTTGGTGACCTTTGGTGACCTTTGGTGACCTTTGGTGACCTTTAGGGTGACCTTTGGTGACCTTTGGGGTGACCTTTGGTGACCTTTGGGGTGACCTTTGGTGACCTTTGGTGACCTTTGGTGACCTTTGGGGTGACCTTTGGTAACCTTTGGGGTGACCTTTGGTGACCTTTGGTGACCTTTGTTGACCTTTGGTGACCTTTGGGGTGACCTTTGGTGACCTTTGGGGTGACCTTTGGTGACCTTTGGTGACCTTTGGTGACCTTTGGTGACCTTTGGGGTGACCTTTGGTGACCTTTGGTGACCTTTGGGGTGACCTTTGGTGACCTTTGGGGTGACCTTTGGTGACATTTGGTGACCTTTGGTGACCTTTGGGGTGACCTTTGGTGACCTTTGGGGTGACCTTTGGTGACCTTTGGTGACCTTTGGTGACCTTTGGGGTGACCTTTGGGGTGACCTTTGGCGACCTTTGGGGTGACCTTTGGTGACCTTTGGGGTGACCTTTGGTGACCTTTGGTGACCTTTGGGGTGACCATTGGTGACCTTTGGGGTGACCTTTGGTGACCTTTGGTGACCTTTGGTGACCTTTGGTGACCTTTGGGGTGACCTTTGGTGACCTTTGGGGTGACCTTTGGTGACCTTTGGGGTGACCTTTGGTGACCTTTGGTGACCTTTGATGACCTTTGGGGTGACCTTTGGTGACCTTTGGGGTGACCTTTGGTGACCTTTGGTGACCTTTGGTGACCTTTGGGGTGACCTTTGGTGACCTTTGGGGTGACCTTTGGTGACCTTTGGTGACCTTTGGTGACCTTTGGTGAACTTTGGGGTCACCTTTAGTGACCTTTGGGGTGACCTTTGATGACCTTTGGTGACCTTTGGTGACCTTTGGTGACCTTTGGGGTGACCTTTGGTGACCTTTGGTGACCTTTGGTGACCTTTGGGGTGACCTTTGGTGACCTTTGGGGTGACCTTTGGTGACCTTTGGTGACCTTTGGTGACCTTTGGTGACCTTTGGGGTGACCTTTGGTGACCTTTGGGGTGACCTTTGGTGACCTTTGGTGACCTTTGGTGACTTTTGGTGACCTTTGGGGTGACCTTTGGTGACCTTTGGTGACCTTTGGTGACCTTTGGGGTGACCTTTGGTGACCTTTGGGGTGACCTTTGGTGACCTTTGGTGACCTTTGGGGTGACCTTTGGTGACCTTTGGGGTGACCATTGGTGACCTTTGGGGTGACCTTTGGTGACCTTTGGTGACCTTTGGTGACCTTTGGTGACCTTTGGGGTGACCTTTGGTGACCTTTGGGGTGACCTTTGGTGACCTTTGGGGTGACCTTTGGTGACCTTTGGTGACCTTTGATGACCTTTGGGGTGACCTTTGGTGACCTTTGGGGTGACCTTTGGTGACCTTTGGTGACCTTTGGTGACCTTTGGGGTGACCTTTGGTGACCTTTGGGGTGACCTTTGGTGACCTTTGGTGACCTTTGGTGACCTTTGGTGAACTTTGGGGTCACCTTTAGTGACCTTTGGGGTGACCTTTGATGACCTTTGGTGACCTTTGGTGACCTTTGGTGACCTTTGGGGTGACCTTTGGTGACCTTTGGTGACCTTTGGTGACCTTTGGGGTGACCTTTGGTGACCTTTGGGGTGACCTTTGGTGACCTTTGGTGACCTTTGGTGACCTTTGGTGACCTTTGGGGTGACCTTTGGTGACCTTTGGGGTGACCTTTGGTGACCTTTGGTGACCTTTGGTGACTTTTGGTGACCTTTGGGGTGACCTTTGGTGACCTTTGGTGACCTTTGGTGACCTTTGGGGTGACCTTTGGTGACCTTTGGGGTGACCTTTGGTGACCTTTGGTGACCTTTGGGGTGACCTTTGGTGACCTTTGGGGTGACCTTTGGTGACCTTTGGTGACCTTTGGGGTGACCTTTGGTGACCTTTGGGGTGACCTTTGGTTACCTTTGGTGACCTTTGGTGACCTTTAGTGACCTTTGGGGTGACCTTTGGTAACCTTTGGTGACCTTTGGTGACCTTTGGGGTGACCTTTGGTGACCTTTGGTGACCTTTGGGGTGACCTTTGGTGACCTTTGGTAACCTTTGGTGACCTTTGGGGTGACCTTTGGGGTGACCTTTGGTGACCTTTGGGGTGACCTTTGGTGACCTTTGATGACCTTTGGTAACTTTTGGTGACCTTTGGTGACCTTTGGGGTGACCTTTGGTGACCTTTGGGGTGACCTTTGGTGACCTTTGGTGACCTTTGGTGACCTTTGGTGACCTTTGGGGTGACCTTTGGTGACCTTTGGTGACCTTTGGTGACCTTTGGGGTGACCTTTGGTGACCTTTGGGGTGACCTTTGGTAACCTTTGGTGACCTTTGGGATGACCTTTGGTGACCTTTGGGGTGACCTTTGGTGACCTTTGGTGACCTTTGGTGACCTTTGGTGACCTTTGGGGTGACCTTTAGTGACCTTTGGGGTGACCTTTGGTGACCTTTGGTGACCTTTGGTGACCTTTGGTGACCTTTGGGGTGACCTTTGGTGACCTTTGGGGTGACCTTTGGTGACCTTTGGTGACCTTTGGTGACCTTTGGTGACCTTTGGGGTGACCTTTGGTGACCTTTGGTGACCTTTGGTGACCTTTGGGGTGACTTTTGGTGACCTTTGGGGTGACCTTTGGTGACCTTTGGTGACCTTTGGGGTGACCTTTGGGGTGACCTTTGGGGTGACCTTTGGTGACCTTTGGGGCGACCTTTGGTGACCTTTGGGGTGACCTTTGGTGACCTTTGGTGACCTTTGGTGACCTTTGGGGTGACCTTTGGTGACCTTTGGGGTGACCTTTGGTGACCTTTGGTGACCTTTGGTGACCTTTGGGGTGACCTTTGGTGACCTTTGGGGTGACCTTTGGTGACCTTTGGTGACCTTTGGGGTAACCTTTGGTGACCTTTGGGGTGACCTTTGGTGACCTTTGGTGACCTTTGGTGACCTTTGGGGTGACCTTTGGTGACCTTTGGGGTGACCTTTGGTGACCTTTGGTGACCTTTGGTGACCTTTGGGGTGAGCTTTGGTGACCTTTGGGGTGACCTTTGGTGACCTTTGGTGGCCTTTGGGGTAACCTTTGGTGACCTTTGAGGTGACCTTTGGTGACCTTTGGTGATTTTTGGTGACCTTTGGTGACCTTTGGGGTGACCTTTAGTAACCTTTGGGGTGATTTTTGGTGACCTTTGGTGACCTTTGGTGACCTTTGGTGACCTTTGGGGTGACCTTTGTGACCTTTGGTGACCTTTGGTGACCTTTGGGGTGACCTTTGGTGACCTTTGGGGTGACCTTTGGTGACCTTTGGTGACCTTTGGGGTGACCTTTGGTGACCTTTGGTGACCTTTGGGGTGACCTTTGGTGACCTTTGGGGTGACCTTTGGTGACCTTTGGTGACCTTTGGTGACCTTTGGGGTGACCTTTGGTGACCTTTGGGGTGATCTTTGGTGACCTTTGGTGACCTTTGGTGACCTTTGGTGACCTTTGGGGGGTGACCTTTGGTGACCTTTGGGGTGATCTTTGGTGACCTTTGGTGACCTTTGGTGACCTTTGGGGTGACCTTTGGTGACCTTTGGTGACCTTTGGTGACCTTTGGGGTGACCTTTGGTGACCTTTGGTGACCTTTGGTGACCTTTGGGGTGACCTTTGGTGACCTTTGGGGTGACCTTTGGGGTGACCTTTGGGGTGACCTTTGGTGACCTTTGGGGTGACCTTTGGTGACCTTTGGGGTGACCTTTGGTGACCTTTGGTGACCTTTGGGGTGACCTTTGGTGACCTTTGGGGTGACCTTTGGTGACCTTTGGTGACCTTTGGTGACCTTTGGTGACCTTTGGTGACCTTTGGGGTGACCTTTGGTGACCTTTGGGGAGACCTTTGGTGACCTTTGGTGACCTTTGGGGTGACCTTTGGTGACCTTTGGTGACCTTTGGTGACCTTTGGTGACCTTTGGGGTGACCTTTGGTGACCTTTGGGGTGACCTTTGGTGACCTTTGGTGACCTTTGGGGTGACCTTTGGTGACCTTTGGGGTGACCTTTGGTGACCTTTGGTGACCTTTGGTGACCTTTGGTGACCTTTGGTGACCTTTGGGGTGACCTTTGGTGACCTTTGGGGTGACCTTTGGTGACCTTTGGTGCCCTTGGGGGTGACCTTTGGGGTGACCTTTGGTGACCTTTGGGGTGACCTTTGGTGACCTTTGGGGTGACCTTTGGTGACCTTTGGTGACCCTTGGGGTGACCTTTGGGGTGACCTCTGGGGTGACCTTTGGGGTGACCTTTGGTGACCTTTGGTGACCTTTGGGGTGACCTTTGGTGACCTTTGGGGTGACCTTTGGTGACCTTTGGGGTGACCTTTGGTGACCTTTGGGGTGACCTTTGGTGACCTTTGGGGTGACCTTTGGTGACCTTTGGTGACCTTTGGTGACCTTTGGGGTGACCTTTGGGGTGACCTTTGGGGTGACCTTTGGTGACCTTTGGTGACCTTTGGGGTGACCTTTGGTGACCTTTGGGGTGACCTTTGGTGACCTTTGGGGTGACCTTTGGTGACCTTTGGTGACCTTTGGGGTGACCTTTGGTGACCTTTGGTGACCTTTGGTGACCTTTGGGCTGACCTTTGGTTACCTTTGGGGAGACCTTTGGTGACCTTTGGTGACCTTTGGTGACCTTTGGGGTGACCTTTGGTGACCTTTGGTGACGTTTGGTGACCTTTGGGATGACTTTTGGTGACCTTTGGGGTGACCTTTGGTGACCTTTGGTGACCTTTGCGGTGACCTTTAGTGACCTTTGGGGTGACCTTTGGTGACCTTTGTTGACCTTTGGTGACCTTTGGGGTGACCTTTGGTGACCTTTGGTGACCTTTGGGGTGACCTTTGGTGACCTTTGGTAACCTTTGGTGACCTTTGGTGACCTTTGGGGTGACCTTTGGTGACCTTTGGTGACCTTTGGTGACCTTTTGGGTGACCTTTGGTGACCTTTGGGGTGACTTTTGGTGACCTTTGGTGACCTTTGGTGACCTTTCGGGTGACCTTTGGTGACCTTTGGGGTGACCTTTGGTGACCTTTGGTGACCTTTGGTGACCTTTGGGGTGACCTTTGGGGTGACCTTTGGGGTGACCTTTGGTGACCTTTGGGGTGACCTTTGGTGACCTTTGGGGTGACCTTTGGTGACCTTTGGTGACCTTTGGGGTGACCTTTGGTGACCTTTGGGGTGACCTTTGGTGACCTTTGGTGACGTTTGGTGACCTTTGGTGACCTTTGGGGTGACCTTTAGTGACCTTTGGGGTGACCTTTGGTGACCTTTGGTGACCTTTGGTGACCTTTGGTGACCTTTTTGGTGACCTTTGGTGACCTTTGGTGACCTTTGGTGACCTTTAGGGTGACCTTTGGTGACCTTTGGGGTGACCTTTGGTGACCTTTGGTGACCTTTGCGGTGACCTTTGGTGACCTTTGGTGACCTTTGGTGACCTTTGGGGTGACCTTTGGTAACCTTTGGGGTGACCTTTGGTGACCTTTGGTGACCTTTGTTGACCTTTGGTGACCTTTGGGGTGACCTTTGGTGACCTTTGGGGTGACCTTTGGTGACCTTTGGTGACCTTTGGTGACCTTTGGTGACCTTTGGGGTGACCTTTGGTGACCTTTGGTGACCTTTGGGGTGACCTTTGGTGACCTTTGGGGTAACCTTTGGTGACCTTTGGTGACCTTTGGTGACCTTTGGGGTGACCTTTGGTAACCTTTGGGGTGACCTTTGGTGACCTTTGGTGACCTTTGGTGACCTTTGGGGTGACCTTTGGGGTGACCTTTGGTGACCTTTGGGGTGACCTTTGGTGACCTTTGGGGTGACCTTTGGTGACCTTTGGTGACCTTTGGGGTGACCTTTGGTGACCTTTGGGGTGACCTTTGGTGACCTTTGGTGACCTTTGGTGACCTTTGGGGTGACCTTTGGTGACCTTTGGGGTGACCTTTGGTGACCTTTGGGGTGACCTTTGGTGACCTTTGGTGACCTTTGGTGACCTTTGGGGTGACCTTTGGTGACCTTTGGGGTGACCTTTGGTGACCTTTGGTGACCTTTGGTGACCTTTGGGGTGACCTTTGGTGACCTTTGGGGTGACCTTTGGTGACCTTTGGTGACCTTTGGTGACCTTTGGTGAACTTTGGGGTGACCTTTAGTGACCTTTGGGGTGACCTTTGGTGACCTTTGGTAACCTTTGGTGACCTTTGGTGACCTTTGGGGAGACCTTTGGTGACCTTTGGTGACCTTTGGTGACCTTTGGGGTGACCTTTGGTGACCTTTGGGGTGACCTTTGGTGACCTTTGGTGACCTTTGGTGACCTTTGGTGACCTTTGGGGTGACCTTTGGTGACCTTTGGGGTGACCTTTGGTGACCTTTGGTGACCTTTGGTGACCTTTGGTGAACTTTGGGGTGACCTTTGGTGACCTTTGGGGTGACCTTTGGTGACCTTTGGTGACCTTTGGTGACCTTTGGTGACCTTTGGGGTGACCTTTGGTGACCTTTGGTGACCTTTGGGGTGACCTTTGGTGACCTTTGGGGTAACCTTTGGTGACCTTTGGTGACCTTTGGTGACCTTTGGGGTGACCTTTGGTAACCTTTGGGGTGACCTTTGGTGACCTTTGGTGACCTTTGGGGTGACCTTTGGTGACCTTTGGTGACCTTTGGGGTGACCTTTGGTGACCTTTGGTGACCTTTGGTGACCTTTGGGCTGACCTTTGGTTACCTTTGGGGAGACCTTTGGTGACCTTTGGTGACCTTTGGTGACCTTTGGGGTGACCTTTGGTGACCTTTGGTGACGTTTGGTGACCTTTGGGATGACTTTTGGTGACCTTTGGGGTGACCTTTGGTGACCTTTGGTGACCTTTGCGGTGACCTTTAGTGACCTTTGGGGTGACCTTTGGTGACCTTTGTTGACCTTTGGTGACCTTTGGGGTGACCTTTGGTGACCTTTGGTGACCTTTGGGGTGACCTTTGGTGACCTTTGGTAACCTTTGGTGACCTTTGGTGACCTTTGGGGTGACCTTTGGTGACCTTTGGTGACCTTTGGTGACCTTTTGGGTGACCTTTGGTGACCTTTGGGGTGACTTTTGGTGACCTTTGGTGACCTTTGGTGACCTTTCGGGTGACCTTTGGTGACCTTTGGGGTGACCTTTGGTGACCTTTGGTGACCTTTGGTGACCTTTGGGGTGACCTTTGGGGTGACCTTTGGGGTGACCTTTGGTGACCTTTGGGGTGACCTTTGGTGACCTTTGGGGTGACCTTTGGTGACCTTTGGTGACCTTTGGGGTGACCTTTGGTGACCTTTGGGGTGACCTTTGGTGACCTTTGGTGACGTTTGGTGACCTTTGGTGACCTTTGGGGTGACCTTTAGTGACCTTTGGGGTGACCTTTGGTGACCTTTGGTGACCTTTGGTGACCTTTGGTGACCTTTTTGGTGACCTTTGGTGACCTTTGGTGACCTTTGGTGACCTTTAGGGTGACCTTTGGTGACCTTTGGGGTGACCTTTGGTGACCTTTGGTGACCTTTGCGGTGACCTTTGGTGACCTTTGGTGACCTTTGGTGACCTTTGGGGTGACCTTTGGTAACCTTTGGGGTGACCTTTGGTGACCTTTGGTGACCTTTGTTGACCTTTGGTGACCTTTGGGGTGACCTTTGGTGACCTTTGGGGTGACCTTTGGTGACCTTTGGTGACCTTTGGTGACCTTTGGTGACCTTTGGGGTGACCTTTGGTGACCTTTGGTGACCTTTGGGGTGACCTTTGGTGACCTTTGGGGTAACCTTTGGTGACCTTTGGTGACCTTTGGTGACCTTTGGGGTGACCTTTGGTAACCTTTGGGGTGACCTTTGGTGACCTTTGGTGACCTTTGGTGACCTTTGGGGTGACCTTTGGGGTGACCTTTGGTGACCTTTGGGGTGACCTTTGGTGACCTTTGGGGTGACCTTTGGTGACCTTTGGTGACCTTTGGGGTGACCTTTGGTGACCTTTGGTGACCTTTGCGGTGACCTTTGGTGACCTTTGGTGACCTTTGGTGACCTTTGGGGTGACCTTTGGTAACCTTTGGGGTGACCTTTGGTGACCTTTGGTGACCTTTGTTGACCTTTGGTGACCTTTGGGGTGACCTTTGGTGACCTTTGGGGTGACCTTTGGTGACCTTTGGTGACCTTTGGTGACCTTTGGTGACCTTTGGGGTGACCTTTGGTGACCTTTGGTGACCTTTGGGGTGACCTTTGGTGACCTTTGGGGTAACCTTTGGTGACCTTTGGTGACCTTTGGTGACCTTTGGGGTGACCTTTGGTAACCTTTGGGGTGACCTTTGGTGACCTTTGGTGACCTTTGGTGACCTTTGGGGTGACCTTTGGGGTGACCTTTGGTGACCTTTGGGGTGACCTTTGGTGACCTTTGGGGTGACCTTTGGTGACCTTTGGTGACCTTTGGGGTGACCTTTGGTGACCTTTGGGGTGACCTTTGGTGCCCTTTGGTGACCTTTGGTGACCTTTGGGGTGACCTTTGGTGACCTTTGGGGTGACCTTTGGTGACCTTTGGGGTGACCTTTGGTGACCTTTGGTGACCTTTGGTGACCTTTGGGGTGACCTTTGGTGACCTTTGGGGTGACCTTTGGTGACCTTTGGTGACCTTTGGTGACCTTTGGGGTGACCTTTGGTGACCTTTGGGGTGACCTTTGGTGACCTTTGGTGACCTTTGGTGACCTTTGGTGAACTTTGGGGTGACCTTTAGTGACCTTTGGGGTGACCTTTGGTGACCTTTGGTAACCTTTGGTGACCTTTGGTGACCTTTGGGGAGACCTTTGGTGACCTTTGGTGACCTTTGGTGACCTTTGGGGTGACCTCTGGTGACCTTTGGGGTGACCTTTGGTGACCTTTGGTGACCTTTGGTGACCTTTGGTGACCTTTGGGGTGACCTTTGGTGACCTTTGGGGTGACCTTTGGTGACCTTTGGTGACCTTTGGTGACCTTTGGTGAACTTTGGGGTGACCTTTAGTGACCTTTGGGGTGACCTTTGGTGACCTTTGGTAACCTTTGGTGACCTTTGGTGACCTTTGGGGAGACCTTTGGTGACCTTTGGTGACCTTTGGTGACCTTTGGGGTGACCTTTGGTGACCTTTGGGGTGACCTTTGGTGACCTTTGGTGACCTTTGGTGACCTTTGGTGACCTTTGGGGTGACCTTTGGTGACCTTTGGTGACCTTTGGGGTGACCTTTGGTGACCTTTGGGGTAACCTTTGGTGACCTTTGGTGACCTTTGGTGACCTTTGGGGTGACCTTTGGTGACCTTTGGGGTGACCTTTGGTGACCTTTGGTGACCTTTGGTGACCTTTGGGGTGACCTTTGGGGTGACCTTTGGTGACCTTTGGGGTGACCTTTGGTGACCTTTGGGGTGACCTTTGGTGACCTTTGGTGACCTTTGGGGTGACCTTTGGTGACCTTTGGGGTGACCTTTGGTGACCTTTGGTGACCTTTGGTGACCTTTGGGGTGACCTTTGGTGACCTTTGGGGTGACCTTTGGTGACCTTTGGGGTGACCTTTGGTGACCTTTGGTGACCTTTGGTGACCTTTGGGGTGACCTTTGGTGACCTTTGGGGTGACCTTTGGTGACCTTTGGTGACCTTTGGTGACCTTTGGGGTGACCTTTGGTGACCTTTGGGGTGACCTTTGGTGACCTTTGGTGACCTTTGGTGACCTTTGGTGAACTTTGGGGTGACCTTTAGTGACCTTTGGGGTGACCTTTGGTGACCTTTGGTAACCTTTGGTGACCTTTGGTGACCTTTGGGGAGACCTTTGGTGACCTTTGGTGACCTTTGGTGACCTTTGGGGTGACCTTTGGTGACCTTTGGGGTGACCTTTGGTGACCTTTGGTGACCTTTGGTGACCTTTGGTGACCTTTGGGGTGACCTTTGGTGACCTTTGGGGTGACCTTTGGTGACCTTTGGTGACCTTTGGTGACTTTTGGTGACCTTTGGGGTGACCTTTGGTGACCTTTGGTGACCTTTGATGACCTTTGGGGTGACCTTTGGTGACCTTTGGGGTGACCTTTGGTGACCTTTGGTGACCTTTGGGGTGACCTTTGGTGACCTTTGGGGTGACCTTTGGTGACCTTTGGTGACCTTTGGGGTGACCTTTGGTGACCTTTGGGGAGACCTTTGGTTACCTTTGGTGACCTTTGGTGACCTTTAGTGACCTTTGGAGTGACCTTTGGTAACCTTTGGTGACCTTTGGTGACCTTTGGGGTGACCTTTGGTGACCTTTGGTGACCTTTGGGGTGACCTTTGGTGACCTTTGGTAACCTTTGGTGACCTTTGGGGTGACCTTTGGGGTGACCTTTGGTGACCTTTGGGGTGACCTTTGGTGACCTTTGGTGACCTTTGGTGACCTTTGGTGACCTTTGGTGACCTTTGGGGTGACCTTTGGTGACCTTTGGGGTGACCTTTGGTGACCTTTGGTGACCTTTGGTGACCTTTGGTGACCTTTGGGGTGACCTTTGGTGACCTTTGGTGACCTTTGGTGACCTTTGGGGTGACCTTTGGTGACCTTTGGTAACCTTTGGTGACCTTTGGGATGACCTTTGGTGACCTTTGGGGTGACCTTTGGTGACCTTTGGTGACCTTTGGTGACCTTTGGTGACCTTTGGGGTGACCTTTAGTGACCTTTGGGGTGACCTTTGGTGACCTTTGGTGACCTTTGGTGACCTTTGGTGACCTTTGGGGTGACCTTTGGTGACCTTTGGTGACCTTTGGGGTGACCTTTGGTGACCTTTGGGGTGACCTTTGGGGTGACCTTTGGGGTGACCTTTGGTGACCTTTGGGGTGACCTTTGGTGACCTTTGGGGTGACCTTTGGTGACCTTTGGTGACCTTTGGGGTGACCTTTGGTGACCTTTGGGGTGACCTTTGGTGACCTTTGGTGACCTTTGGTGACCTTTGGTGACCTTTGGGGTGACCTTTGGTGACCTTTGGGGAGACCTTTGGTGACCTTTGGTGACCTTTGGTGACCTTTGGGGTGACCTTTGGTGACCTTTCGTGACCTTTGGTGACCTTTGGGATGACTTTTGGTGACCTTTGGGGTGACCTTTGGTGACCTTTGGTGACCTTTGGTGACCTTTGGTGACCTTTGCGGTGACCTTTAGTGACCTTTGGGGTGACCTCTGGTGACCTTTGGGGTGACCTTTGGTGACCTTTGGTGACCTTTGGTGACCTTTGGGGTGACCTTTGGTGACCTTTGGTGACCTTTGGTGACCTTTGGGATGACTTTTGGTGACCTTTGGGGTGACCTTTGGTGACCTTTGGTGACCTTTGGTGACCTTTGGTGACCTTTGCGGTGACCTTTAGTGACCTTTGGGGTGACCTTTGGTGACCTTTGGGGTGACCTTTGGTGACCTTTGGGGTGATCTTTGGTGACCTTTGGTGACCTTTGGTGACCTTTGGGGTGACCTTTGGTGACCTTTGGTGACCTTTAGTGACCTTTGGTGACCTTTGGGGTGACCTTTGGTGACCTTTGGTGACCTTTGGTGACCTTTGGGGTGACCTTTGGTGACCTTTGGGGTGACCTTTGGGGTGACCTTTGGGGTGACCTTTGGGGTGACCTTTGGTGACCTTTGGGGTGACCTTTGGTGACCTTTGGGGTGACCTTTGGTGACCTTTGGTGACCTTTGGGGTGACCTTTGGTGACCTTTGGGGAGACCTTTGGTGACCTTTGGTGACCTTTGGTGACCTTTGGGGTGACCTTTGGTGACCTTTGGTGACCTTTGGTGACCTTTGGGATGACTTTTGGTGACCTTTGGGGTGACCTTTGGTGACCTTTGGTGACCTTTGGTGACCTTTGGTGACCTTTGCGGTGACCTTTAGTGACCTTTGGGGTGACCTCTGGTGACCTTTGGGGTGACCTTTGGTGACCTTTGGTGACCTTTGGTGACCTTTGGGGTGACCTTTGGTGACCTTTGGTGACCTTTGGTGACCTTTGGGATGACTTTTGGTGACCTTTGGGGTGACCTTTGGTGACCTTTGGTGACCTTTGGTGACCTTTGGTGACCTTTGCGGTGACCTTTAGTGACCTTTGGGGTGACCTTTGGTGACCTTTGGTGACCTTTGGTGACCTTTGGTGACCTTTGGGGTGACCTTTGGTGACCTTTGGGGTGAGCTTTGGTGACCTTTGGCGACCTTTGGTGACCTTTGGTGACCTTTGGTGACCTTTGGTGACCTTTGGGGTGACCTTTGGTAACCTTTGGGGTGACCTTTGGTGACCTTTGGTGACCTTTGGTGACTTTTGGTGACCTTTGGGGTGACCTTTGGTGACCTTTGGTGACCTTTGATGACCTTTGGGGTAACCTTTGGTGACCTTTGGGGTGACCTTTGGTGACCTTTGGTGACCTTTGGGGTGACCTTTGGTGACCTTTGGGGTGACCTTTGGTGACCTTTGGTGACCTTTGGGGTGACCTTTGGTGACCTTTGGAGTGACCTTTGGTTACCTTTGGTGACCTTTGGTGACCTTTAGTGACCTTTGGGGTGACCTTTGGTAACCTTTGGTGACCTTTGGTGACCTTTGGGGTGACCTTTGGTGACCTTTGGTGACCTTTGGGGTGACCTTTGGTGACCTTTGGTAACCTTTGGTGACCTTTGGGGTGACCTTTGGGGTGACCTTTGGTGACCTTTGGGGTGACCTTTGGTGACCTTTGGTGACCTTTGGTGACCTTTGGTGACCTTTGGTGACCTTTGGTGACCTTTGGGGTGACCTTTGGTGACCTTTGGGGTGACCTTTGGTGACCTTTGGTGACCTTTGGTGACCTTTGGTGACCTTTGGGGTGACCTTTGGTGACCTTTGGTGACCTTTGGTGACCTTTGGGGAGACCTTTGGTGACCTTTGGTAACCTTTGGTGACCTTTGGGATGACCTTTGGTGACCTTTGGGGTAACCTTTGGTGACCTTTGGTGACCTTTGGTGACCTTTGGTGACCTTTGGGGTGACCTTTAGTGACCTTTGGGGTGACCTTTGGTGACCTTTGGTGACCTTTGGTGACCTTTGGTGACCTTTGGGGTGACCTTTGGTGACCTTTGGGGTGACCTTTGGTGACCTTTGGTGACCTTTGGTGACCTTTGGTGACCTTTGGGGTGACCTTTGGTGACCTTTGGTGACCTTTGGGGTGACTTTTGGTGACCTTTGGGGTGACCTTTGGTGACCTTTGGTGACCTTTGGGGTGACCTTTGGTGACCTTTGGGGTGACCTTTATTGACCTTTGGTGACCTTTGGTGTCCTTTGGGGTGACCTTTGGGGTGACCTTTGGGGTGACCTTTGGTGACCTTTGGGGTGACCTTTGGTGACCTTTGGGGTGACCTTTGCTGACCTTTGGTGACCTTTGGTGACCTTTGGGGTGACCTTTGGTGACCTTTGGGGTGACCTTTGGTGACCTTTGGTGACCTTTGGGGTAACCTTTGGTGACCTTTGGGGTGACCTTTGGTGACCTTTGGTGACCTTTGGTGACCTTTGGGGTGACCTTTGGTGACCTTTGGGGTGACCATTGGTGACCTTTGGTGACATTTGGTGACCTTTGGGGTGAGCTTTGGTGACCTTTGGGGTGACCTTTGGTGACCTTTGGTGACCTTTGGGGTAACCTTTGGTGACCTTTGAGGTGACCTTTGGTGACCTTTGGTGATTTTTGGTGACCTTTGGTGACCTTTGGGGTGACCTTTAGTGACCTTTGGGGTGATTTTTGGTGACCTTTGGTGACCTTTGGTGACCTTTGGTGACCTTTGGGGTGACCTTTGTGACCTTTGGTGACCTTTGGTGACCTTTGGGGTGACCTTTGGTGACCTTTGGGGTGACCTTTGGTGACCTTTGGTGACCTTTGGGGTGACCTTTGGTGACCTTTGGTGACCTTTGGGGTGACCTTGGGTGACCTTTGGGGTGACCTTTGGTGACCTTTGGTGACCTTTGGTGACCTTTGGGGTGACCTTTGGTGACCTTTGGGGTGATCTTTGATGACCTTTGGTGACCTTTGGTGACCTTTGCTGACCTTTGGGGTGACCTTTGGTGACCTTTGGGGTGATCTTTGGTGACCTTTGGTGACCTTTGGTGACCTTTGGGGTGACCTTTGGTGACCTTTGGTGACCTTTAGTGACCTTTGGTGACCTTTGGGGTGACCTTTGGTGACCTTTGGGGTGACCTTTGGTGACCTTTGGGGTGACCTTTGGTTACCTTTGGTGACCTTTGGGGTTACCTTTGGTGACCTTTGGGGTGACCTTTGGTGACCTTTGGTGACCTTTGGTGACCTTTGGGGTGACCTTTGGTGACCTTTGGGGAGACCTTTGGTGACCTTTGGGGTGACCTTTGGGGTGACCTTTGGGGTGACCTTTGGTGACCTTTGGGGTGACCTTTGGTGACCTTTGGGGTGACCTTTGGTTACCTTTGGTGACCTTTGGGGTTACCTTTGGTGACCTTTGGGGTGACCTTTGGTGACCTTTGGTGACCTTTGGTGACCTTTGGGGTGACCTTTGGTGACCTTTGGGGAGACCTTTGGTGACCTTTGGTGACCTTTGGTGACCTTTGGGGTGACCTTTGGTGACCTTTGGTGACCTTTGGTGACCTTTGGGATGACTTTTGGTGACCTTTGGGGTGACCTTTGGTGACCTTTGGTGACCTTTGGTGACCTTTGGTGACCTTTGCGGTGACCTTTAGTGACCTTTGGGGTGACCTCTGGTGACCTTTGGGGTGACCTTTGGTGACCTTTGGTGACCTTTGGTGACCTTTGGGGTGACCTTTGGTGACCTTTGGTGACCTTTGGTGACCTTTGGGATGACTTTTGGTGACCTTTGGGGTGACCTTTGGTGACCTTTGGTGACCTTTGGTGACCTTTGGTGACCTTTGCGGTGACCTTTAGTGACCTTTGGGGTGACCTTTGGTGACCTTTGGTGACCTTTGGTGACCTTTGGTGACCTTTGGGGTGACCTTTGGTGACCTTTGGGGTGACCTTTGGTGACCTTTGGTGACCTTTGGTGACCTTTGGGGTGACCTTTGGTGACCTTTGGTGACCTTTGGTGACCTTTGGGGTGACTTTTGGTGACCTTTGGGGTGACCTTTGGTGACCTTTGGTGACCTTTGGGGTGACCTTTGGTGACGTTTGGGGTGACCTTTATTGACCTTTGGGACCTTTGGTGTCCTTTGGGGTGACCTTTGGGGTGACCTTTGGGGTGACCTTTGGTGACCTTTGGGGTGACCTTTGGTGACCTTTGGGGTGACCTTTGGTGACCTTTGGTGACCTTTGGTGACCTTTGGGGTGACCTTTGGTGACCTTTGGGGTGACCTTTGGTGACTTTTGGTGACCTTTGGGGTAACCTTTGGTGACCTTTGGGGTGACCTTTGGTGACCTTTGGTGACCTTTGGTGACCTTTGGGGTGACCTTTATTGACCTTTGGGGTGACCTTTGGTGACCTTTGGTGACCTTTGGTGACCTTTGGGGTGAGCTTTGGTGAGCTTTGGGGTGACCTTTGGTGACCTTTGGTGGCCTTTGGGGTAACCTTTGGTGACCTTTGAGGTGACCTTTGGTGACCTTTGGTGATTTTTGGTGACCTTTGGTGACCTTTGGGGTGACCTTTAGTGACCTTTGGGGTAATTTTTGGTGACCTTTGGTGACCTTTGGTGACCTTTGGGGTGACCTTTGTGACCTTTGGTGACCTTTGGTGACCTTTGGGGTGACCTTTGGTGACCTTTGGGGTGACCTTTGGTGACCTTTGGTGACCTTTGGGGTGACCTTTGGTGACCTTTGGTGACCTTTGGGGTGACCTTTGGTGACCTTTGGGGTGACCTTTGGTGACCTTTGGTGACCTTTGGTGACCTTTGGGGTGACCTTTGGTGACCTTTGGGGTGATCTTTGGTGACCTTTGGTGACCTTTGGTGACCTTCGGTGACCTTTGGGGTGACCCTTGGTGACCTTTGGGGTGATCTTTGGTGACCTTTGGTGACCTTTGGTGACCTTTGGGGTGACCTTTGGTGACCTTTGGTGACCTTTGGTGACCTTTGGTGACCTTTGGGGTGACCTTTGGTGACCTTTGGTGACCTTTGGTGACCTTTGGGGTGACCTTTGGTGACCTTTGGGGTGACCTTTGGGGTGACCTTTGGGGTGACCTTTGGTGACCTTTGGGGTGACCTTTGGTGACCTTTGGGGTGACCTTTGGTGACCTTTGGTGACCTTTGGGGTGACCTTTGGTGACCTTTGGGGTGACCTTTGGTGACCTTTGGTGACCTTTGGTGACCTCTGGTGACCTTTGGGGTGACCTTTGGTGACCTTTGGGGAGACCTTTGGTGACCTTTGGTGACCTTTGGGGTGACCCTTGGTGACCTTTGGTGACCTTTGGTGACCTTTGGGGCGACCTTTGGTGACCTTTGGGGTGATTTTTTGGTGACCTTTGGTGACCTTTGGGGTGACCTTTGGTGACCTTTGGGGTGACCTTTGGTGACCTTTGGTGACCTTTGGTGACCTTTGGTGACCTTTGGGGTGACCTTTGGTGACCTTTGGGGTGACCTTTGGTGACCTTTGGTGACCTTTGGTGACCTTTGGGGTGACCTTTGGGGTGACCTTTGGTGACCTTTGGGGTGACCTTTGGTGACCTTTGGGGTGACCTTTGGTGACCTTTGGTGACCCTTGGGGTGACCTTTGGTGACCTTTGGGGTGACCTTTGGTGACCTTTGGTGACCTTTGGTGACCTTTGGTGACCTTTGGGGTGACCTTTAGTGACCTTTGGGGTGACCTTTGGTGACCTTTGGTGACCTTTGGGTTGACCTTTGGTGACTTTTGGGGTGACCTTTGGTGACCTTTGGTGACCTTTGGTGACCTTTGGGGTGACCTTTGGGGTGACCTTTGGGGTGACCTTTGGTGACCTTTGGTGACCTTTGGGGTGACCTTTGGTGACCTTTGGGGTGACCTTTGGTGACCTTTGGGGTGACCTTTGGTGACCTTTGGTGACCTTTGGGGTGACGTTTGGTGACCTTTGGTGACCTTTGGTGACCTTTGGGGTGACCTTTGGTGACCTTTGGGGAGACCTTTGGTGACCTTTGGTGACCTTTGGTGACCTTTGGGGTGACCTTTGGTGACCTTTGGTGACCTTTGGTGACCTTTGGGATGACTTTTGGTAACCTTTGGGGTGACCTTTGGTGACCTTTGGTGACCTTTGGTGACCTTTGGTGACCTTTGCGGTGACCTTTAGTGACCTTTGGGGTGACCTTTGGTGACCTTTGTTGACCTTTGGTGACCTTTGGGGTGACCTTTGGTGACCTTTGGTGACCTTTGGGGTGACCTTTGGTGACCTTTGGTAACCTTTGGTGACCTTTGGTGACCTTTGGGGTGACCTTTGGTGACCTTTGGTGACCTTTGGTGACCTTTTGGGTGACCTTTGGTGACCTTTGGGGTGACTTTTGGTGACCTTTGGTGACCTTTGGTGACCTTTCGGGTGACCTTTGGTGACCTTTGGGGTGACCTTTGGTGACCTTTGGTGACCTTTGGTGACCTTTGGGGTTACCTTTAGGGTGACCTTTGGGGTGACCTTTGGTGACCTTTGGGGTGACCTTTGGTGACCTTTGGGGTGACCTTTGGTGACCTTTGGTGACCTTTGGGGTGACCTTTGGTGACCTTTGGGGTGACCTTTGGTGACCTTTGGTGACGTTTGGTGACCTTTGGTGACCTTTGGGGTGACCTTTGGTAACCTTTGGGGTGACCTTTGGTGACCTTTGGTGACCTTTGTTGACCTTTGGTGACCTTTGGTGACCTTTGGTGACCTTTGGTGACCTTTGGGGTGACCTTTGGTGACCTTTGGGGTGACCTTTGGTGACCTTTGGGGTGACTTTTGGTGACCTTTGGTGACCTTTGGTGACCTTTGGGGTGACCTTTGGTGACCTTTGGGGTGACCTTTGGTGACCTTTGGTGACCTTTGGTGACCTTTGGGGTGACCTTTGGTGACCTTTGGGGTGACCTTTGGTGACCTTTGGTGACCTTTGGTGACCTTTGGTGAACTTTGGGGTGACCTTTAGTGACCTTTGGGGTGACCTTTGGTGACCTTTGGTGACCTTTGGTGACCTTTGGTGACCTTTGGGGTGACCTTTGGTGACCTTTGGTGACCTTTGGTGACCTTTGGGGTGACCTTTGGTGACCTTTGGGGTGACCTTTGGTGACCTTTGGTGACCTTTGGTGACCTTTGGGGTGACCTTTGGTGACCTTTGGGGTGACCTTTGGTGACCTTTGGTGACCTTTGGTGACTTTTGGTGACCTTTGGGGTGACCTTTGGTGACCTTTGGTGACCTTTGATGACCTTTGGGGTGACCTTTGGTGACCTTTGGGGTGACCTTTGGTGACCTTTGGTGACCTTTGGGGTGATTTTTGGTGACCTTTGGGGTGACCTTTGGTGACCTTTGGTGACCTTTGGGGTGACCTTTGGTGACCTTTGGGGTGACCTTTGGTTACCTTTGGTGACCTTTGGTGACCTTTAGTGACCTTTGGGGTGACCTTTGGTAACCTTTGGTGACCTTTGGTGACCTTTGGGGTGACCTTTGGTGACCTTTGGTGACCTTTGGGGTGACCTTTGGTGACCTTTGGTAACCTTTGGTGACCTTTGGGGTGACCTTTGGGGTGACCTTTGGTGACCTTTGGGGTGACCTTTGGTGACCTTTGGTGACCTTTGGTGACCTTTGGTGACCTTTGGTGACCTTTGGGGTGACCTTTGGTGACCTTTGGGGTGACCTTTGGTGACCTTTGGTAACCTTTGGTGACCTTTGGTGACCTTTGGGGTGACCTTTGGTGACCTTTGGTGACCTTTGGTGACCTTTGGGGTGACCTTTGGTGACCTTTGGTAACCTTTGGTGACCTTTGGGATGACCTTTGGTGACCTTTGGGGTGACCTTTGGTGACCTTTGGTGACCTTTGGTGACCTTTGGTGACCTTTGGGGTGACCTTTAGTGACCTTTGGGGTGACCTTTGGTGACCTTTGGTGACCTTTGGTGACCTTTGGTGACCTTTGGGGTGACCTTTGGTGACCTTTGGGGTGACCTTTGGTGACCTTTGGTGACCTTTGGTGACCTTTGGTGACCTTTGGGGTGACCTTTGGTGACCTTTGGTGACCTTTGGGGTGACTTTTGGTGACCTTTGGGGTGACCTTTGGTGACCTTTGGTGACCTTTGGGGTGACCTTTGGTGACCTTTGGGGTGACCTTTATTGACCTTTGGTGACCTTTGGTGTCCTTTGGGGTGACCTTTGGGGTGACCTTTGGGGTGACCTTTGGTGACCTTTGGGGTGACCTTTGGTGACCTTTGGGGTGACCTTTGGTGACCTTTGGTGACCTTTGGTGACCTTTGGGGTGACCTTTGGTGACCTTTGGGGTGACCTTTGGTAACCTTTGGTGACCTTTGGGGTAACCTTTGGTGACCTTTGGGGTGACCTTTGGTGACCTTTGGTGACCTTTGGTGACCTTTGGGGTGACCTTTGGTGACCTTTGGGGTGACCTTTGGTGACCTTTGGGGTGACCTTTGGAGACCTTTGGTGACCTTTGGTGACCTTTGGGGTGAGCTTTGGTGACCTTTGGGGTGACCTTTGGTGACCTTTGGTGACCTTTGTGGTAACCTTTGGTGACCTTTGAGGTGACCTTTGGTGACCTTTGGTGATTTTTGGTGACCTTTGGTGACCTTTGGGGTGACCTTTAGTGACCTTTGGGGTGATTTTTGGTGACCTTTGGTGACCTTTGGGGTGACCTTTGTGACCTTTGGGGTGACCTTTGGTGACCTTTGGTGACCTTTGGTGACCTTTGGTGACCTTTGGGGTGACCTTTGGTGACCTTTGGGGTGAGCTTTGGTGACCTTTGGTGACCTTTGGTGACCTTTGGTGACCTTTTGGTGACCTTTGGTGACCTTTGGGGTGACCTTTGGTGACCTTTGGGGTGACCTTTGGTGACCTTTGGTGACCTTTGGTGACTTTTGGTGACCTTTGGGGTGACCTCTGGTGACCTTTGGTGACCTTTGATGACCTTTGGGGTGACCTTTGGTGACCTTTGGGGTGACCTTTGGTGACCTTTGGTGACCTTTGGGGTGACCTTTGGTGACCTTTGGGGTGACCTTTGGTGACCTTTGGTGACCTTTGGGGTGACCTTTGGTGACCTTTGGGGTGACCTTTGGTTACCTTTGGTGACCTTTGGTGACCTTTAGTGACCTTTGGGGTGACCTTTGGTAACCTTTTGGTGACCTTTGGTGACCTTTGGGGTGACCTTTGGTGACCTTTGGTGACCTTTGGGGTGACCTTTGGTGACCTTTGGTAACCTTTGGTGACCTTTGGGGGTGACCTTTGGGGTGACCTTTGGTGATCTTTGGGGTGACCTTTGGTGACCTTTGGTGACCTTTGGTGACCTTTGGTGACCTTTGGGGTGACCTTTGGTGACCTTTGGGGTGACCTTTGGTGACCTTTGGTGACCTTTGGTGACCTTTGGTGACCTTTGGGGTGACCTTTGGTGACCTTTGGTGACCTTTGGTGACCTTTGGGGTGACCTTTGGTGACCTTTGGTAACCTTTTGGTGACCTTTGGGATGACCTTTGGTGACCTTTGGGGTGACCTTTGGTGACCTTTGGTGACCTTTGGTGACCTTTGGTGACCTTTGGGGTGACCTTTAGTGACCTTTGGGGTGACCTTTGGTGACCTTTGGTGACCTTTGGTGACCTTTGGTGACCTTTAGGGTGACCTTTGGTGACCTTTGGGGTGACCTTTGGTGACCTTTGGTGACCTTTGGTGACCTTTGGTGACCTTTGGTGACCTTTGGGGTGACCTTTGGTGACCTTTGGGGTGACCTTTATTGACCTTTGGTGACCTTTGGTGTCCTTTGGGGTGACCTTTGGGGTGACCTTTGGGGTGACCTTTGGTGACCTTTGGGGTGACCTTTGGTGACCTTTGGGTGACCTTTGCTGACCTTTGGTGACCTTTGGTGACCTTTGGGGTGACCTTTGGTGAACTTTGGGGTGACCTTTGGTGACCTTTGGTGACCTTTGGGGTAACCTTTGGTGACCTTTGGGGTGACCTTTGGTGACCTTTGGTGACCTTTGGTGACCTTTGGGGTGACCTTTGGTGACCTTTGGGGTGACCTTTGGTGACCTTTGGTGACCTTTGGTGACCTTTGGGGTGAGCTTTGGTGACCTTTGGGGTGACCTTTGGTGACCTTTGGTGACCTTTGGGGTAACCTTTGGTGACCTTTGAGGTGACCTTTGGTGACCTTTGGTGATTTTTGGTGACCTTTGGTGACCTTTGGGGTGACCTTTAGTGACCTTTGGGGTGATTTTTGGTGACCTTTGGTGACCTTTGGTGACCTTTGGTGACCTTTGGGGTGACCTTTGTGACCTTTGGTGACCTTTGGTGACCTTTGGGGTGACCTTTGGTGACCTTTGGGGTGACCTTTGGTGACCTTTGGTGACCTTTGGGGTGACCTTTGGTGACCTTTGGTGACCTTTGGGGTGACCTTTGGTGACCTTTGGGGTGACCTTTGGTGACCTTTGGTGACCTTTGGTGACCTTTGGGGTGACCTTTGGTGACCTTTGGGGTGATCTTTGATGACCTTTGGTGACCTTTGGTGACCTTTGGTGACCTTTGGGGTGACCTTTGGTGACCTTTGGGGTGATCTTTGGTGACCTTTGGTGACCTTTGGTGACCTTTGGGGTGACCTTTGGTGACCTTTGGTGACCTTTAGTGATCTTTGGTGACCTTTGGGGTGACCTTTGGTGACCTTTGGTGACCTTTGGTGACCTTTGGGGTGACCTTTGGTGACCTTTGGGGTGACCTTTGGGGTGACCTTTGGTGACCTTTGGGGTGACCTTTGGTGACCTTTGGGGTGACCTTTGGTGACCTTTGGTGACCTTTGGGGTTACCTTTGGTGACCTTTGGGGTGACCTTTGGTGACCTTTGGTGACCTTTGGTGACCTTTGGGGTGACCTTTGGTGACCTTTGGGGAGACCTTTGGTGACCTTTGGTGACCTTTGGTGACCTTTGGGGTGACCTTTGGTGACCTTTGGTGACCTTTGGTGACCTTTGGGATGACTTTTGGTAACCTTTGGGGTGACCTTTGGTGACCTTTGGTGACCTTTGGTGACCTTTGGTGACCTTTGCGGTGACCTTTAGTGACCTTTGGGGTAACCTTTGGTGACCTTTGTTGACCTTTGGTGACCTTTGGGGTGACCTTTGGTGACCTTTGGTGACCTTTGGGGTGACCTTTGGTGACCTTTGGTGACCTTTGGGGTGACCTTTGGTGACCTTTGGTGACCTTTGGTGACCTTTTGGGTGACCTTTGGTGACCTTTGGGGTGACTTTTGGTGACCTTTGGTGACCTTTGGTGACCTTTCGGGTGACCTTTGGTGACCTTTGGGGTGACCTTTGGTGACCTTTGGTGACCTTTGGTGACCTTTGGGGTTACCTTTAGGGTGACCTTTGGGGTGACCTTTGGTGACCTTTGGGGTGACCTTTGGTGACCTTTGGGGTGACCTTTGGTGACCTTTGGTGACCTTTGGGTGACCTTTGGTGACCTTTGGGGTGACCTTTGGTGACCTTTGGTGACGTTTGGTGACCTTTGGTGACCTTTGGGGTGACCTTTGGTAACCTTTGGGGTGACCTTTGGTGACCTTTGGTGACCTTTGTTGACCTTTGGTGACCTTTGGTGACCCTTGGTGACCTTTGGTGACCTTTGGGGTGACCTTTGGTGACCTTTGGGGTGACCTTTGGTGACCTTTGGGGTGACTTTTGGTGACCTTTGGTGACCTTTGGTGACCTTTGGGGTGACCTTTGGTGACCTTTGGGGTGACCTTTGGTGACCTTTGGTGACCTTTGGTGACCTTTGGGGTGACCTTTGGTGACCTTTGGGGTGACCTTTGGTGACCTTTGGTGACCTTTGGTGACCTTTGGTGAACTTTGGGGTGACCTTTAGTGACCTTTGGGGTGACCTTTGGTGACCTTTGGTGACCTTTGGTGACCTTTGGTGACCTTTGGGGTGACCTT
Source organism: Agriotes lineatus (assembly GCA_940337035.1). Lineage (NCBI taxonomy): Eukaryota > Metazoa > Arthropoda > Insecta > Coleoptera > Elateridae > Agriotes > Agriotes lineatus. The sequence goes on along the minus strand of CALNHX010009621.1, from coordinate 4,375 downwards.
TGGTGACCTTTGGTGACCTTTGGTGACCTTTGGGGTGACCTTTGGTGACCTTTGGGGTGACCTTTGGTGACCTTTGGTGACCTTTGGTGACCTTTGGGGTGACCTTTGGTGACCTTTGGGGTGACCTTTGGTGACCTTTGGTGACCTTTGGTGACTTTTGGTGACCTTTGGGGGTGACCTTTGGTGACCTTTGGTGACCTTTGATGACCTTTGGGGTGACCTTTGGTGACCTTTGGGGTGACCTTTGGTGACCTTTGGTGACCTTTGGGGTGATTTTTGGTGACCTTTGGGGTGACCTTTGGTGACCTTTGGTGACCTTTGGGGTGACCTTTGGTGACCTTTGGGGTGACCTTTGGTTACCTTTGGTGACCTTTGGTGACCTTTAGTGACCTTTGGGGTGACCTTTGGTAACCTTTGGTGACCTTTGGTGACCTTTGGGGTGACCTTTGGTGACCTTTGGTGACCTTTGGGGTGACCTTTGGTGACCTTTGGTAACCTTTGGTGACCTTTGGGGTGACCTTTGTGGTGACCTTTGGTGACCTTTGGGGTGACCTTTGGTGACCTTTGGTGACCTTTGGTGACCTTTGGTGACCTTTGGTGACCTTTGGGGTGACCTTTGGTGACCTTTGGGGTGACCTTTGGTGACCTTTGGTAACCTTTGGTGACCTTTGGTGACCTTTGGGGTGACCTTTGGTGACCTTTGGTGACCCTTTGGTGACCTTTGGGGTGACCTTTGGTGACCTTTGGTAACCTTTGGTGACCTTTGGGATGACCTTTGGTGACCTTTGGGGTGACCTTTGGTGACCTTTGGTGACCTTTGGTGACCTTTGGTGACCTTTGGGGTGACCTTTAGTGACCTTTGGGGTGACCTTTGGTGACCTTTGGTGACCTTTGGTGACCTTTGGTGACCTTTGGGGTGACCTTTGGTGACCTTTGGGGTGACCTTTGGTGACCTTTGGTGACCTTTGGTGACCTTTGGTGACCTTTGGGGTGACCTTTGGTGACCTTTGGTGACCTTTGGGGTGACTTTTGGTGACCTTTGGGGTGACCTTTGGTGACCTTTGGTGACCTTTGGGGTGACCTTTGGTGACCTTTGGGGTGACCCTTTATTGACCTTTGGTGACCTTTGGTGTCCTTTGGGGTGACCTTTGGGGTGACCTTTGGGGTGACCTTTGGTGACCTTTGGGGTGACCTTTGGTGACCTTTGGGGTGACCTTTGGTGACCTTTGGTGACCTTTGGTGACCTTTGGGGTGACCTTTGGTGACCTTTGGGGTGACCTTTGGTAACCTTTGGTGACCTTTGGGGTAACCTTTGGTGACCTTTGGGGTGACCTTTGGTGACCTTTGGTGACCTTTGGTGACCTTTGGGGTGACCTTTGGTGACCTTTGGGGTGACCTTTGGTGACCTTTGGGGTGACCTTTGGTGACCTTTGGTGACCTTGGTGACCTTTGGGGTGAGCTTTGGTGACCTTTGGGGTGACCTTTGGTGACCTTTGGTGACCTTTGTGGTAACCTTTGGTGACCTTTGAGGTGACCTTTGGTGACCTTTGGTGATTTTTGGTGACCTTTGGTGACCTTTGGGGTGACCTTTAGTGACCTTTGGGGTGATTTTTGGTGACCTTTGGTGACCTTTGGTGACCTTTGGTGACCTTTGGGGTGACCTTTGTGACCTTTGGGGTGACCTTTGGTGACCTTTGGTGACCTTTGGTGACCTTTGGTGACCTTTGGGGTGACCTTTGGGTGACCTTTGGGGTGAGCTTTGGTGACCTTTGGTGACCTTTGGTGACCTTTGGTGACCTTTGGTGACCTTTGGTGACCTTTGGGGTGACCTTTGGTGACCTTTGGGGTGACCTTTGGTGACCTTTGGTGACCTTTGGTGACTTTTGGTGACCTTTGGGGTGACCTTTGGTGACCTTTGGTGACCTTTGATGACCTTTGGGGTGACCTTTGGTGACCTTTGGGGTGACCTTTGGTGACCTTTGGTGACCTTTGGGGTGACCTTTGGTGACCTTTGGGGTGACCTTTGGTGACCTTTGGTGACCTTTGGGGTGACCTTTGGTGACCTTTGGGGTGACCTTTGGTTACCTTTGGTGACCTTTGGTGACCTTAGTGACCTTTGGGGTGACCTTTGGTAACCTTTGGTGACCTTTGGTGACCTTTGGGGTGACCTTTGGTGACCTTTGGTGACCTTTGGGGTGACCTTTGGTGACCTTTGGTAACCTTTGGTGACCTTTGGGGTGACCTTTGGGGTGACCTTTGGTGATCTTTGGGGTGACCTTTGGTGACCTTTGGTGACCTTTGGTGACCTTTGGTGACCTTTGGGGTGACCTTTGGTGACCTTTGGGGTGACCTTTGGTGACCTTTGGTGACCTTTGGTGACCTTTGGTGACCTTTGGGGTGACCTTTGGTGACCTTTGGTGACCTTTGGTGACCTTTGGGGTGACCTTTGGTGACCTTTGGTAACCTTTGGTGACCTTTGGGATGACCTTTGGTGACCTTTGGGGTGACCTTTGGTGACCTTTGGTGACCTTTGGTGACCTTTGGTGACCTTTGGGGTGACCTTTAGTGACCTTTGGGGTGACCTTTGGTGACCTTTGGTGACCTTTGGTGACCTTTGGTGACCTTTGGGGTGACCTTTGGTGACCTTTGGGGTGACCTTTGGTGACCTTTGGTGACCTTTGGTGACCTTTGGTGACCTTTGGGGTGACCTTTGGTGACCTTTGGTGACCTTTGGGGTGACTTTTGGTGACCTTTGGGGTGACCTTTGGTGACCTTTGGTGACCTTTGGGGTGACCTTTGGTGACCTTTGGGGTGACCTTTATTGACCTTTGGTGACCTTTGGTGTCCTTTGGGGTGACCTTTGGGGTGACCTTTGGGGTGACCTTTGGTGACCTTTGGGGTGACCTTTGGTGACCTTTGGGGTGACCTTTGCTGACCTTTGGTGACCTTTGGTGACCTTTGGGGTGACCTTTGGTGACCTTTGGGGTGACCTTTGGTGACCTTTGGTGACCTTTGGGGTAACCTTTGGTGACCTTTGGGGTGACCTTTGGGTGACCTTTGGTGACCTTTGGTGACCTTTGGGGTGACCTTTGGTGACCTTTGGGGTGACCTTTGGTGACCTTTGGTGACCTTTGGTGACCTTTGGGGTGAGCTTTGGTGACCTTTGGGGTGACCTTTGGTGACCTTTGGTGACCTTTGGGGGTAACCTTTGGTGACCTTTGAGGTGACCTTTGGTGACCTTTGGTGATTTTTGGTGACCTTTGGTGACCTTTGGGGTGACCTTTAGTGACCTTTGGGGTGATTTTTGGTGACCTTTGGTGACCTTTGGTGACCTTGGTGACCTTTGGGGTGACCTTTGTGACCTTTGGTGACCTTTGGTGACCTTTGGGATGACCTTTGGTGACCTTTGGGGTGACCTTGGTGACCTTTGGTGACCTTTGGGGTGACCTTTGGTGACCTTTGGTGACCTTTGGGGTGACCTTTGGTGACCTTTGGGGTGACCTTTGGTGACCTTTGGTGACCTTTGGTGACCTTTGGGGTGACCTTTGGTGACCTTTGGGGTGATCTTTGATGACCTTTGGTGACCTTTGGTGACCTTTGGTGACCTTTGGGGTGACCTTTGGTGACCTTTGGGGTGATCTTTGGTGACCTTTGGTGACCTTTGGTGACCTTTGGGGGTGACCTTTGGTGACCTTTGGTGACCTTTAGTGACCTTTGGTGACCTTTGGGGTGACCTTTGGTGACCTTTGGTGACCTTTGGTGACCTTTGGGGTGACCTTTGGTGACCTTTGGGGTGACCTTTGGGGTGACCTTTGGTGACCTTTGGGTGACCTTTGGTGACCTTTGGGTGACCTTTGGTGACCTTTGGTGACCTTTGGGGTTACCTTTGGTGACCTTTGGGGTGACCTTTGGTGACCTTTGGTGACCTTTGGTGACCTTTGGTGACCTTTGGTGACCTTTGGTGACCTTTGGTGATCTTTGTTGTGACCTTTGGTGACCTTTGGTGACCTTTGTTGACCTTTGGTGACCTTTGGTGACCTATGGGGTGACCTTTGGTGACCTTTGGGGTGACCTTTGGTGACCTTTGGTGACCTTTGGTGACCTTTGGTGACCTTTGGTGACCTTTGGTGATCTTTGAGGTGACCTTTGGTGATTTTTGTTGACCTTTGGTGTGACCTTTGGTGACCTTTGGTGACCTTTGTTGTGACCTTTGGTGACCTTTAGTGACCTCTGGTGACCTTTGGTGTGACCTTTGGTGACCTTTGGTGACCTTTGTTGTGACCTTTGGTGACCTTTGGTGACCTTTGTTGACCTTTGGTGACCTTTGGTGACCCTTTGGGGTGACCTTTGGTTACCTTTGGGGTGACCTTTGGTG